>VCHN02000122.1:0-66002 GCA_007115665.2 Sequoiadendron giganteum
CTTTGGGACGTTTTGCTCAACCTCTACTGGCTAGAACAAACAGTGTGGTAGAGTTCAAAGAATTATCTCTGGGCCTATGAAAGTGCAAGGGGTTAAACTTTACACAGGGATTAAAGGTGACTTTGCTATCGTTATAAATTCCCTGAGGTCGGGGGTTACCCCAAATTGGAAATTGCAGGTTCTTCTCGAAGAGGCAATGCATATTTTTGGCTTATTTGAATCCTTTACTACCAACCATGTATATTGGGAGGCCAATGCGGAGGCAGATGCTCTGGCTAATGCTATTGCTAATGGCACCGTGATATCCACTCATGCATTATAATATTTTCACCTCATTGGGTTGTGCTGGGGTGCTTAGTAAGAGAGGATTACCTAGAGGGTCATGGATGTTATCATCTTTGTGTAGCATGAGATTGGCTAGCATAGAAACTATGGCGAGCATGGTTCTAATCTCGTCAAAAATTGAACTCGTTAGAATCAGTTGAGAACTAGGAATAGACTGAGGTGCTTAGGGAATTTTTGTTCTGGTGGGTTTTCCATTCCTTGTTGATGAGGGCTCTACTGGTTGTTGCTTGGCGGGCTGCATTTCCAAATGGCGATGGTCTTTAAGCCTTATTCTGGAGAATCAACAAAGTGTCCTAGATGTTGGAAATAATTCCAACTTTAGATTTTACAGTTGTACAACAGATTACTCTCCATACGCCCATGGTTGCGTGGTTACCGCGACCCTGTGGCCTCTCTCTCTCCTGTCCGTGATTGTGTGGCGTCCATCCTCTTTGTCTCCCGCTTTACCATGGTCAAGCTCTTTACTTTTGGCAGTTTCATGATGCATTTGTTCTTCATCTCCCATGTTACCGTAGCCTAACCTCCATCAGTCTGCGGTTGGGCGGTTAACCTTCTGTTCACCTCTACCGCTATCCTGTGGTTGCATCTCTAACCACCCACGGTAGTGCAGTGGGTTGTTTTCTTTGAGCTCAGACTGTTTGTCAACCACCAGTTTGGTTATCGCTGAACCACACCGTCTATTTTCCTAACCGCGGTAATGTGGGCTAGCAATTTGTGTTTGGTTACCGCAACCACCACGGTCTCTTTTGTATCCCTCATGGTTGGGTGGTCTGCTCTCATTTTCATCTTGATACTGCGGGCCTACATGGTGTTCCTCGCGGTATAGTAGTACCCTGCGGTACCGTAGCCCTGTTCCACCATGTGCATGGTAGCACGATTTTCATCCTTTGGCGGCGTCTATTTCTGGTGTACTAGCTGGAGGAAATTTATTGTTGTAGGACATGTTTAATATGCTCAGGACTATGACAACTTGGCCTCTCTTAAAGGGCATTTAATATTGTAATTAATGGAGTTTATTTCGGGCTGCCGTGTATTTTTATATATATGATGCGATGTGAATGCGGTTAGTAGTTGTCAAAAAAAGGTGATACAACTCCCAAGAGCAAAAACGATAATATGTATCAGAAGTATGTTGAAGTATGAAAATTGATGAATGCTTTTCAGAAGAAAAGATTGTAGAAATGAAGAGTTGAAGCTCTATGTGGAGAAGTTGAAATATAATTTTTGAAAGATCAATATAGTATAATGTTTCTAGATTAATGTTGAATGTTTTTAGGTTTGTGTTTCTATGTTTAAATGATTTGAAGTTGTTTTGTTTCGTTCTTATCCTCTTGTTTTACCCACAAGTGGTATTAGAACCTCATTGGTCAGTCTCACTGGGTGTAGAGTTTTGTGCTAAATTTGTGTGAGATAATCACTATCTGGTTATGTCTAAAAGTTTGAAGAACTTATCTGGGTTTAACATTTTGTGAAGAGAGTTGATAAGAATTTTTTTTTGTTTTAAAAAAAAAGGGTCTCTGCTTTAGGAAGCCTCAAGTGCTCTGTCAATAGGAAAATTGCTTGTGTCATATGTTGGTGTTGAGTGAGTGAGAATCCATTCCTAGAAAGGAAGATATCAAAAAGGTTCAATGTCTGTAAAAAAAAGGTTGAACTCAGTTTAGTTGATAGGGAGATTTAGATTGTTTAAAGTCTAGGAAGTATCTTTATAATCAGTTGTTGAAAGAAGTAAATAGGAGGCTGTATACACTTGAAGAAAGAAAGAGATTGCTTGAAGGAAAATTGTTGAGAAAAGCCAGAAGAGTTGTATTTTGAAGAGAAAGAAAAGAAATCTCTAACATATGAGAAACTGTGAAAAACCCATAAGAGGAAGAAGCTGTTACAAGGAGGTGTTACAAATTTGTGGAGATAATTGCTGAGAGTTGTTAAAAAGTAGAAGCTTTGTTGAAGAAGAAAAAGATTGTGCAGAACATTCGTTTCCAGAACAAACAAAAAGTTGCAGACCCAACTGCTGAATTTCAGTCACAAAATCAAAAGAGGTAAGTTGAAACTTCCTGTTATAAATGGGGAAAGTAGGAAAAAGAGTTAAGAAAGAAAATGAAAACTTGTCATCTGCAAAAGATGTTTTCGAGCAAGATTTAATTTTGCTTTTAAAAATGAATTGGGTATTGTTAAAAAGGACAATGGATGTTTTATTGAAAGAATAAAAGAGATGTTGAAAGAAAAGTGTTTGTTGTTAGATGAAAATGATGATTTTGAGAAAGAACTGAGGAAAGTGAAAGCTAGAAATGAAGAGCTAGAAGATAGGTTGAAATCCCTTGAAAATATTAAGCAAAGAAATGAAGAATTTGAGCTTAGATCAAATCAATTTGATGAGATGGAGAAAACGAATGACGATTTGGGAAAAATCTTGAAAAGGGTTGAAGAGGAAAATTGTATACAGTTGAAGGAAAACATAAAATTGAAAGAAGAAAATGATAAATTAAGAGCTTGTGATGATTGTGTGAAAACAAAATCCTTTGTTTGTGATGTCTCATGTGATACAATAGATTTGTGTATTTCATTTAAAAAATCTATTTTTGTTGATAATGTTGATGTTAAGAATTTTCAAAATGAACTTGATAAAGAATTTGCAAATATGGATAGCTGTGATAAAGTGTTAGAATCTGCAAAAGATGTTGATTATTTTGAAAAGAGTGCAGGGTTGAAAATCATGAAGAAAATGGGTTATACTGGACAAGGTCTAGGAAAACAAGAACAAGGAATGAGAGAGCCAATTAAGGCTACAATGAGGCCAAAGCATGAAGGTCTTGGATATGTCCTAGGAAAGGGAAACACTGCTACAAGTGAAAGTAAATTTGTTAGAGAAATGAAGAGTAATGAGTGTTCTCACTATCATAGAAAAGGACACACCAAAGAAAAGTGCTGGGATTTACACCCGTGTAGGGTTTGTGGTTTGAAAAGTCATTGTGAGGAAAAGTGCTGGAATAAAGTGTCAAAGAATGAATCTGGTTTAGAATGTATAAGAATGGATTGTGGATGGATGTGTGAATCAAGTTGGCAGAGGCTAACAAGTATGTTTAAGAAATTGTATAAGTGTTCATATGTGAAGGTTAGTAGAAATTCTGAAAGGAATGAAAGTTCAAAAGAAACATAAAATGTTATGAGTAAAAAATAGCAGTCTAATGAGTCACTTGCAAATAGTGAAGATGTGAAATTTTTTCTATCTAATGTTTTAAAGAATTGATACAAAAGATGTTGAAATTGTTGTTGCAGTAGAAAGGATAAGATGAATGGCTTTATTTTTTTTTGTATGTTGAAAATTTAGACTGTTTGGTAAAGTGAGAAAACATTGCTGAAATCACAGAACAAAGTTATGCAAGATGAAGTCACATGTACTTCCAAGATTGTGTGTAGATGGGTCTTGTGTGAAGAGATACATAGATTCAGAAATGTAGCTGAAGCTACCACTGCAATCTTGAATTTTGGTACAAAAATAGCTGTTAAAGATCACTTTTTGGGCAAAGTGTGAAGTCATAGTCAAATGAATATGAGCCGCAGCTCTTAATGACATTTAACAAAAGAGAGTTCATGAACAAAGAAAGTTAAAAGATGAAAAATGATAGTTTGAAAGACTTAGAAATCTGGAAATTGTTTAGATAAATAGTTTGGATTGTTACAGTAGTAAGAAGAAGTCAATGTTCGTTTGGTAGCAGCCACAATGCAAAGAATTTTTTTTTCTTTTTGAAGAGAAAGTTGAAGTTTAAAAAAAAAAATGCTGATCAGGATTTCTTGAATAAGAAAAGGAAGAGGAGGAAGAGATTGCTAGAATTTAACTATAGAAAATGGAAGGATGTTGAACAGCTATTGGAGAAAGAAATAATACAGTGAAATGCGACTGCATTCTGAGAGCAGGGATGAAAACAAATGTTAAATCGAATGGCAGGAGTCCCTAGCACCAGTAGTGTGCCACTATGGGAAGTGATGATAAATTTAAGATAAGACATTGAAAGAAATGAACTCACTACAGTTAGTGTGTGGTAATCTAAAACCACCTCTATGAGAGAATGCAAATGATAGAAGGTATGAGCAACAACTAAGTTGGTAACAAATAGTAATTATTGTATGATTTGTAAATGAGTTGTATCTAATGATAGAAAGGAAGTTACAAAAGAAGAATTGATCATGGTAGATTGAGGGAAAACATAGACTATGGATGACTGATAAAAAAAGGACCAGTCCAAGAAAAATGTTGGTAGCAACTAAAGAAAGGAACTAGTCATTGGAGAAGAAGAATTGTTGCTGTAGTTGAAGATAGAGTATAACTATAAAAAAAAATTGATGCTACTGTTCAATGCATATGCATAGGTGCAGCTGTTGGAAGAAAAATTGGAAGATGGTAGATTAAAAGATTATAGTCCTCAGAGACATTAATAGCTAAAGAAACAAGGTTTTCTTGACATATTGCAAAAGCCAAGGTAAGAAGCAAGGTTAGTAAGTTTCTAGAAAAGAAGTGGATTATTTTTTCAGCCGCAACTGATTATTGAAAAAGTGCCTGTCAAAAGAAGAGTTTGTTGAAGATAAAGTTGCAGAAAAAGGACATAGCTACAGAGCAGTTTGAAACATAAAGAGAGAGTTTGGAGATTGTTCGGGAGTGAGCATTGCATAAATTTACTTAAGCACAGTGATGATAGAAGTTGAAATTAAAGGGGAGTGTTGGAAATAATTCCAACTTCATATTTTACCGCTGCACTACAGCTTACTCTCCATACACCCATAGTTGCACAGTTACCATGGCCCCATGGCCTCTCTCTCTCCTATTCACGATTGTCCAGCCTCCATCCTCTTTGTCTCTTGCTTCACCACGGTCGAGCTCTTTACTTTTGGTGGTGTCGCAGTGGCTTTGTTCTTCGTCTCCCGCGTTACCGCGACCTAACTGCCATCAGTCTGTGGTTGGGCGGTTAACCGTCTGCTCGCGTCTACCGTTGTCCTGCGGTTCCATCTCTAACCGCCCGCGGTAGTGCGATGGGTTGTTTTCTCTGAGCTTGGACCGTTTGTCGACCGCCAATTTGGCTACCGTCTGTTTTCCTAATTGCGGTAATGTGGGCTAGCAATTTGTGTTCGGTTACCACGACCACCATGGTCTCTTCTGTATCCCTCACGGTTGGGCGGTCTGCTCTCATCTTCACCATGATATTATGGGCCTGTACGATGTTCCTCGTGGTATAGCGGTACCCTGCGGTACCACAGCCTTGTTCCACCATGTGCACGGTAGCACGATTTTGATCCTTTAGCGACGTCTATTTTTGGTGTACTAGCTGGTGGAAATTTATTGCTATAGGACATGTTCTAATATGCTTAGGACTATGATGACTTGGCCTCTCTTAAAGGGCGTTTAATATTGTAATTAATGGAGTTTATTTCAGGCTGCCGTGTATTTTTATATATATGATGCGATGTGAATGTGGTTAGCAGTTGTTGAAAAAAGGTCATACAACTCCCAAGAGCAGAAAGGATAATATGTATCAGAAGTATGTTGAAGTATGAAAATTGATGAATGCTTTGTAGAAGAAAAGATTGTAGAAATGAAGAACCGAAGCTCTGTGTGGAGAAGTTGAAATATAATTTTTGAAAGATCAATATAGTATAATGTTTCCAGATTAATGTTGAATGTTTTTAGGTTTGTGTTTCTATGTTTAAATGATTTGAAGTTGTTTTGTTTCGTTCTTATCGTCCTGTTTTACCCACACTAGAGTTGGCTTGTTGTTGAAATTTGATTGAACATGTTGAAGGGCATATTTTGGGTTTGGCCTCATTAGAAATTATTTTAATTTTCTTGAAAAGGTTTGGTTCATGGTGAATTGCCCTGTGTGGCCTCTTCCCATAACGGGGTGTGGGGGAATGGTTTGCTTAAACCAAAATTTCTCGTGGTGCCATTCAGTCACCAAGCTTGTAATATTTTCCGTTGAGCAATATAAAACCACTCTTACGACTCATATATATATATATTGACATCTATAGACTCTTCAATAAAAATAAAATGGATGGATGTGAATAAGATTGAATACTTGAGCTCTCTCGATTGATTACCATGGAGCCAACTAAATTGAAAATGGAAATTTTCTAGTTTTAACTCATAAGAGGATAATAATTAAATATTTAATTTAATAAATAGATAAATGACAAGAATTTTTTTCTATTAGAAATCAAATTCAATTAGTGACGAAAAAAGAAGTTTCCAATTTGTTGATGGATTTAAATGGTGAGCTTAAACTAGAAATTTTATTTATTGAAAATGAATATTTATCTTTCACTAAATTAAATAATAAAATATTATTTCATTTTATGGATGAAATATGAAAAATGATAAATATTAATAATAATGTGATCAATTACAATTGATGATAATTAATTAATAAATGTCAATAATTCATTATTAACAAATTATTAATTAATGATATAGTAAACTAATTTATTGATGATTAATAGATGATATGATGATAATTAAAGGTTGACAATTAGGAGAATTAATTTTAGTTTCTACACATAGCTCTCATATCTATGAATTATTTGGAATATAATATTGTGTAAATTAACACTTTTAAACCAATAATGAAGAAGAACAATGGAATCAAAAATATAAATGAGGAGAAATCTATGTACATGGGAAAATTTATTTTGAGTATAAAATTCCAACCTCAAAAATACCAAACTAATATATTATTTGGCAACAATAAGCTATTTACACTATACGTGCATGCTCAAAGTTCTTACCTGTAGATCAAAATCATACTTCTCTAAAAGAAATATGGTAACTCTACATTATTATATGACTAATTGATTGATGTTCCTTTCTAAACCTTGTTTGTTCTTTTACTATTTTTTTTTTAAATATAAAAATTTAAAGATAAAATAAATCGAATAATATAAAAAATATTTTGTTCAAAATATACTTAACCATAATAATTCAACAATTTATTAACTCTTATTAACATTTAAGATAAATAATATATAATCTCCATTCATATAGAACTCTCTAAGACATAACTATGTTAAAGAGATTGACAAAATTTATTACCAAAAATGTTAATCTATGATGATATTTTGCCCTCATGTTCTTAACGTGATAAGATTTATTAGAAGGAAAGTTATAAATTATTATCATAAACTATCTACTCAGGTTGACTCTCGTTTCTTTTAGTGGTATAAGCACAATAGGAGGACAAGAATGTGAAAGGATGGGTTTTGCATCAGTGTTGTCAAGTCAGCTTAACAAAAGCAATAGGCAGAATGGTAGATATAAGGTTTGCTTAGGACAGCAAATCCCAACAACAATCATTTTTCTTGACTAGCGATAAAAGCCTATACATACATGTTTTAGTCCTTTAGCGCACCAGTTTCATTAATAGTCTAGGTACCTACCAACATAAATGGTGGCTCAATAAGTGAAGCATGTGGTTTTAAATGATCTTATCGACTTTCCCTAGCGACATAGGTAGAAAAAACTAGAAGCGTTATCCAGCTCCTACGATGCACCAAAGGCATCGATAACCCCAGTTCACCACCAGTTCACTATTCACTATGAAAGAGATTAATAAATGAGAAATAAATAGCAGATACTTAAAGTATTCATCAAATACGCAAACACCAGATTTATCCTGGTTCACCACAAATTATGGCTACGTCCAGACTGCAGAGTATATTATTAATTTAGAAAAAGGTTAGTTACGAATGAGCAGGAGTAGTAAATAAAAGGCTCTAGGAGAATATAGAAATGAAGAGTCATCGAATGAAGAGTCATAATAAAATATTATGACTGTTGGCCTTCATTCCTCAACAAACTCCCAGCTGAAGGATAACCATGCTGCAACTGATCACCCAATACCCTACAAAAGTGCTAACTTATCTTTTCTTCACAAGGCCAAGAGAAGTCCTTGCACAATCGAACTTCTCTTTGGTGACAACCTTGGTGAATATATCTACCGGATTGATCTTAGTATCAATCTTGACAACTTCCAGCTTTCCTTCTTCAACTGCATGATGAACAAAGTGAGCATGTGCATCAACGTGCTTAGAGCGACATTGTGAAGAGTGATTATGAGCCATGAAGATAGCGCTGCGGCTGTCACAAAACAATTTATACTCATTTTGATGCACTTTCAAGTCACCAAGTAATCGCTGAAACCAAATCATTTCCCTTGCACCTTTGGAAAGAGCCAAGTATTCAGCCTCAGCTGAAGAGAGAGCAATGCAATGCTGCAACCTTGAGGCCCAACTGATGGCAGCTCCAGCAAACGTGAAGGTATATCCAGTGGTAGACCTTCATTTGTCCAAGTCTCCAGCATGATCAGAATCAGTGTAACCTTGCAGCTGAACCTTATTTCCTCCAAAGCATAATGCATAATCTGAAGTTCCTTTTAGGTACCTTAGTATCCACTTAACTGCTTCTCAATGAGCCTTCCCGGGATCGCTCATGAATCTGCTCACAACTCCCACCACATGAGCAATGTCGGGGCGAGTAGAGACCATCGCATACATAATGCTTCCAACTGCAGATTTATAAGGATTTTTCTCCATGAAGTCCTTATCTTCTTGTGTTTTTGGACAAAATTCAGAACTTAAGCAAAAGTGACTGGCAAGAGGAAGAGGAGCAACTTTAGCATCAGCCATGCCAAACCTCTCAACAACTTGATCAATGTATTGTTTTTGAGATAATGTAATTTCCTTCTTCTTCCTGTCTCTTGTGATCGTCATGCCAAGAATCTTCTTGGCTACCCCTAAGTCCTTCATGTCAAACTTTCTTGCCAATTTCTCCTTTAACTCATTAACTATTCTTTTGTTTGTGCCATCCACTAACATGTCATCAACATAAAGAAGGAGAATGACGAATTCACCATTAGGAAGTCTCTTGAAGTAGACACATGGGTCTGATTCACATCTTGTGAAATTGTTTTCAGCCATGAAGAGATCAAATTTTATGTACCACTATCTTGGAGCCTGTTTGAGGCCATATAAACTCTGATTTAGCTTGCAATGAAGGTGCTCTTGTCCCTTCTTGATGAATCCTTGAGGCTGCTCCATATATAACTCTTCATCTACATCACCATGTAGGAATGCAGTCTTTACATCAAGCTGTTCCAATTCAAGATCCCATGCTGCTGCTAATCCCAAGACTGTTCGGATAGTTGTCGTTTTGACAACCAATGAGAAGATCTCATTGAAATCTATCCCCTTTTCTTGATCAAACCCCTTTACCACCAATCTGGCCTTGAAGCATTTTTTGCCTTCATCTTCTTCTTTTAACCGATATACCCACTTATTTCTAAGTGGTCTTCGATCTGGCGGAAGGGATACCAAGTCCCAAGTTTGATTTTTGAGTAAAGAGTCCATCTCCTCATGCATCGCTGTTTGCCATTTATCACTGTTAACATCTTTGAGAGCAGCTTTAAATGTGGAAGGTTCTGAGAATTCTGAGACAAGAATTGAAGGCTCTGCTTCTTCAGTGAATAATAACTCATAATCAGAGTATTTAGCTGGCATTTTCTTTTGTCTGGTTGATCTTCTTAATAGAGGTTCTATACCTTCTATTTGATCCTGAGCTAGATCAAATGGAGAGCCAGAAGTTGTAGCTCTTGAGTGTTTGATTCCTTGTTTAATTTTATGCCTCTTTGTTTCATTCTCTCCATTATTCCCCAAATTATATACCTCCACAGAATTTGGCATTTCTTGCATATGCATTGGCATATCTCCAGTAATTCCCCCATGCCTTTGACTAGTAGCTCTGTCGAGCCCTTCTTCAACAGCTCTCCCATGTTGGAGAGGGGGCAGAGTATGTTCTCTGCTGAGAATCTTGAGAGTCATGTCACCACTTTCATAGCTGGCATGAACAGGCGTGAGACTCGCGTGAGGATGCAGACTTGCATGTGGAAGGAGACTCGTGTGAGGAAGGAGAAAGGCGTGTGAACTATTGTGAGTGCCTTCCCTGTTGCCGTGACTGTGCTCCCATGAGTTAGCAATTCCCTATTGCCTTCCCTATGGACTGTGCTCCAATGAGTTAGCAGTTCCCTGTTGCCTTTCCTATGGACTGTACTCCTGTGAGTTAGCAGTTCCCTGTTGCCTTTCCTATGGACTGTCGCTACCGTGAGTTAGCAGTGGTTCTATAAACTGGCCGTGGGATGCTTGAAGATAGTCATTAGAGGCTACTAGCGGTGACTACTCCCTGCCTTGTGTAGTTCCTTCACACCTGCTGTGAGAGCCAAGAATGTTGTCCCTGCTTTCATGAATAGGGGATGTAGGAAAACACGCTTTGGTGGAGTCAAAGGCAGATGGGAAGGAAGTTTCGTTTCCACCGTAATCATGAAAATTTTCATTCATCAAGCTTTCTGATGAAGAATTTTTTGATTGCTGAGGCATTGAGGGTAGAACAAAGATGGGAGAATTTGATGTGGGATTAACATGTGAGTAGATGGGAGAATGAGGATTTCCATTGTTCATCATGTCAAATAGGGGAATGTATTCTCCCATAGGAGTTTCATCTTTAGAATGAGGAAATATGTTCTCATTAAAGACTACATCTCTGCTCCTTATAATTTTCTTATTGGTTAAACTCCAAAGTCCGAAGCCAAACTGTTCTTCTCCATATCCAATGAATATGCAAGGCTATGATTTAGGATCTAGTTTGCTTCACTTCTCCTTCGGGACATGTACAAAAGCCTGACAACCAAAAACTTTGAGATGAGAGTATGAAACTCTTCTTCCTTTTCATTCCTCTTCTAGAATTTTGAAGTTCAGCCTTGATGAAGGACTTCGATTTATTAAATAGACTGCTGTATTGCATGCTTTAGCCCAAAACTCTTTCCTTAAACCTGCATTGGAAAGCATACACCAAGCTTTCTCAAGTATTGTTCTATTTAGCCTCTCTACTGCCCCATTTTCTTGAGGAGTCTAGGAGACAACTTTCACCCGATGAATACCATTGTCTGCACAATAGTTATCAAATTCCAATGAACAAAACTCCCCCCCGTTATCCGTTTTCAAGCATTTAATCTTGTGGCCTCTTTGGTTTTCAACAAGAGCTTTGAAAACTTTAAATTTAGAAAAAAATTCTGATTTATTTGCCATCATGTATATCCAAACTTTCCTAGTACAATCATCAAGGAAAGTAATGAAATATTTAGCACCTCCTAAGGAGCTTACCTCGGTAGGACCAAAGACATCCGAGTGCACAAGCTCCAATGGTTTTGCCTTCATGTCATGCCCATCTTTCAAGAAGCTGACCCACTTTTGCTTGCCGTAGAGACAATGTTCATAAAACTCCAAGTTTGCTGATTGGAGACCCGGTAGTTGATCCCACTTGAGCATTACCTCTAGGATTTTCTTGCTCATGTGGCCTAATCTTTGATGCCAAAGTGTCGCATCGCTGCCTACAAGTGTCATAGCAGCTCCCACCTCATTGGTTGGTTTCATAATGTAGAGGCTACCGGTCTTCTCTCCTTTTGTAATAGCCAATGAACCTTTGACTATTTTCCATGTATTCATGAGTTCTCTTTTAAACCCTTGGATATATAGTTGGCTAACTAAAATTAGATTCCTCTTTAATTGAGGAACATGTCTAACATCTTTGAGTAGTAATTTGGTTCTGCCTTCTAGATGCAAGACGACATCACCTTTCCCAATGATTTTACATGCCTTGTTGTCACCCAAAAACACTTCTCCAAATTCACCTTCTTGATAATTTTTAATGTAATCCGTACAAGAAGTGGCATGGAAGGAGGCTCCGGAATCTATCACCCAAGAATCTGATTTTGAGTCGCTTGTAGAAATAACTAGAGCAGCTTCATCTACTTCATGGGCTGTATTAGCTTCACTATTCTTCACTTTGTCTTGTGCTTTCTTGTAAGACCTGCAATTTCATTTTGAGTGGCCAAGTTTGCCACAAAACTAGCACTCTCCATTTCTACCTCCTGACTTTGATCGATTGGGCGATTTTGATTTTCTTTGATTATAATTGTAATTATTACTTTTATGATGGCTTCTTCCCCTTCTTTTAGTGCTGACCATGGTAAGAGCATCACCGGATGGGGTGTCTTTGTTACTTCTTCTCATATCTTCACTAAGTAAAGTAGCAACCACTTCATTGTAGACCAGCTTCTTCTTTGAGGAATTAGAAATGCTAACAGTTGTAACTACGAGATCCCAACTGTCGGGTAAAGAACATAACAAGATGATGGCTTTGGCTTCATCATCTTGAGTCATACCAACTGAGGTTGCTTGACATAGTAGAGTATTCAGATCATTTACATGATTTGACATCACAGTCCCTTCCCTCATTTTCAGCTTGTAGAGTTTCTTCATAATGAAGATTTTATTTGCAGCGGATGCCATCTCATACATGTTCTTAAGTTTATCCCAAAGTTCTTTTGTTGTTTTTTCGTTGAGGACATTGAACAAGACGTTTTGTGATAGCGAAATAAAGATTGATGCCATTGCTTTATCATCAATCTTCTTCCAATCTTCATCTGACATTGTTGCTGGCTTGCTGGATTTTCCATCGATTGTGATTGCAAAATCTTGCTTGATCAGCAAGGAACACATCTGCACTTTCCACAGGCTGAAGTTCTTTCCTGTGAATTTCTCCACTTTCGAATCATCCATCTTTCTAGAAATTCAACCCAAATTTCCAATCTGCACAACCTGTGCTCTGATACCAATTGAAAGAGATTAATAAACGAGAAATAAACAGCAAATACTTAAAGTATTAAGCAAATATGCAAACACCAGATTTATCTTAGTTCACCACAAATTATGGCTACGTCCAGACTATAGAGTATATTATTAATTCAGAAATAGGTTAGTTACAAATGAGCAGGAGCAGTAAATAAAAGGCTCCAGGAGAATATAGAAATGAAAAGTCATTGAATGAAGAGTCATAATAAAATATTATGACTGTTGGCCTTCATTCGTCAACACACTAACATTAACGTTTCTGGTGCCCAGCCCTCGCTTGCCATGATGGTCGTGGAAACTCATTATCATCCATTACTTCAAAAATGTCTTATTATTTATATTTGTCAAGAAAGTAAAAGATGGCGAACATCCATCTAAAAAAATAATGCCCCAACCTATGAGAATAAGAAAAGCCATGAAGGCTGTAACTTTGTATCTACACCAATCTATTCCATCATAGGAATGAAGTATCTGCAGGGGTTGAATTTGTATCCTTTGAGAGAAAAACATAAACAGTAACTTTAAAAGAATTTTTAAATTTCTTTCAAGCTTATAAAAGATTATAAAAAGAAAAGTTACAGCTGTCGGATTTAAAGTTGTTCAAATTTTCTTTATTTTTAAAACTTTCTATAAGAAAAATTAAGCAAGAATTTTTTAGAAGCTATTTATTTATTTTAATTAAAAAAAACTGTCATATTTTATTGTGTCATTTGTTTTTGAGTTTACAATTTATGAATTCTTAATATGATTGATTATAAGAATATGTTTTGGAATAATTATTAATGATCTTAAGATGCTTTTGAATATAAATATTGTTAATGTTATGCACTATAGATCGAAATATTACGATATTTTAACTATGATGTATTGCTCTCGATATTACAATATTTTATATATTAATTTGAACATAACCATAAAGTTGATACTTATTATTACTAATATCAATTTTTAGTGATGATTATTGTTTTGCAGTTGTAAAATTAAGAATTTCCTAAAAGGGAACACTACATCCTCATTTTCGATCTTTTTCTACTTTCCTCAAGTTTCTAATTTCTTATGTTTCTTATTTATTCTTGAGAATCTTGATTTCATTGTGGCATCTCTTAGCACCGACATGATGAAATTTGAGCATTTTCTAGAGACATCATATATTCTAAGTTTTCTTTCCTCACATTCTTTCTAGGAATGAGAAGGTATGTTGCATACACCTTTTACCTTATTTCCTCTTAAGCGGATAATATTCTTTTAGTGGTCTTAAACCTTCTTTGTCATTCAATTTCAAGAATCTACCATTATTGCAAGAAAGCACACATGGAAGGGGGTTGAATGATCTCTCTTCTTCTCTCTATAAAATTAGAAGAGAGTATAAGATTTTATACTTTTCACCTTTTCTTTCAAAATGTCATCTAGACCTTCTCTCTTCATTCTTTCTTTGGGGAGTTTTTTAAAATTAATTTCCTCATTTTTGAGGGGATCACAATTTTATGTGGATACTAACATGACTTAGTTGTTGGAATCCATTTTTAGTTTTTGTTTCTCTAAAATTACACATAAGAGAGGTGTTGAAATTATATTTTATTCATATTGAATATATTCTAAAAATAATATTTCAATTAAAGTAAATATCTATTAATATCAAATCTTATTTGTATAATATTTTGAAAAACTCAAACATTCACTAAGATAAAATATAAAAATGATATGTCAAATTCCATTTTCTTATAAAATGGTAATAATTTTTGTTATTATCTAAAATAATTGATAAAAATTATGGTTCAATCAATAAAAGATATTTTACATGTGAAAGAAAACAATGTCTAGATTGATAAGTAGGAGGTTTCTTCCACAACGTGTCAAGAAACCTGATAGCAATATCATAATGTCTAGATTATTTGTATTTTTTTATTTTGAAGAGTAAATTGACCCCGAGAACAAATGACACCACAAGGTGTGACAATTTTTTTAATTTTCTTTAATTAAAAATAAAATAGATTTTAAAAATTGATTGCGTAGTTTTTCTTGGGAAAAATTAAAAGAAAAAATTATTATTAACTTTATACACACAGTTCTAACTATTCTTTCTATAATCTTTTATAAACTTGAAAGAAATTTAAAAATCCCTTTAAAGTTATTGTTAAATGCTTTTCTCCTAGAGAGTATAGAGCCTCAAAGGATACAAATTTAACCCTTGCAGGTACTTCATTCAAACGATGATATAGATTGGTTCAAATACACAGTTACAGCCTTCCTGGCTCTTCTCATTCTCATAGGTTGGGACATTATATTTTTTAGATGGATGTTTGTCATCTTTTACTTCCCTCACAAATATAAAATAATAAATCAAGGATATTTTCATGTGAAGGACTTCTAGATAAGACACATTTTCGAAGTAATAGATGATATTGAGTTTCCACGACCATCATGGCAAGCACGGCTCGACACCCGAAATGTTAGTGAATAGTGAACTGATGCTGAACCGGACCTATCTCTACAACAGCGGCTTGAGAAATAGTTAACTAAAATTATGTTGTATGCAGGGCATCGATGCCATGGGTGCATCGTAGGGGTTGGATAGCCGCTTCCGAAAAACCTCCTGGGGGAAGGTAAAGGAACCTGGCAAATTTGTGATTACGTCAATTGTTTCGAGAAGTCTGTAAAGCTGACGTAGCAATGTCATTGGAAAACGCGTGCTCTGGCATTCCTTGTCCTGATAGATATGTTTAACCACCAACATACGATACAGTATATGTCACAGAACGCGGATAAGGTCGAAAGAGTGATAAAGAGCGAAAGTAAGTTTGTGATTCATATTCACTAGACCACAACTCTCAGAGATATCGGATAATATCTATTTTTAACACCCTTACTTTCGTCATTAGCAATGTGAGACTGTATAGTTTCGGACTATAGCGTCGAGAGGCAGAGTGCGATTAGGGACGTATTTTGTATCCTATTTTCAATCAGTTTTGTCTCGTTTGAGCGGACATCATCTGGGAGTCGGCAACAAATTGGAAAGTAATACCTATTATAGACATCCAAAAATAATATTATGCATTCCACTGTAACTAACATCATGCATTCGTTTCTTCTACTAATCAATTAAAGCAATTTATTGATTTAATCCTAAGGTTCATCAAGCTTAATTAAATAAATCAAATTATTTAATTAAGTTCCTAAGGTTCTTCTTATTTGATTTAATAAATCAAACTGATTTAAAATCAAATATCAAATCCCTAAAATCTCTTAAATTAATTAATCTAAATTAATTAACTTCTAATCATGATTAGCATTCTCTAGCTTTTGACTCAACTAGAGTCAAATTTAAACTCCTAACTAACCCACCCACTTTATTGATTTATTAAAAAGAGTTATTTTCCCTCAATAACTCTCATCTTTGACTTTTTTGAACAAAGATTATTCCCCCCAAAACCCTCAACAACATGCATTTATTGACATTTTTCAAATTTGAATGGACACATTGGCCAAAACTTGCACAAGCTTTGATCAATCCCATCATGCCAAATGTCTCTATCCTATTGGATGGGATTTAGTCCCACATTGGCTAAACTTGGCCTCTCTTCTCTCAACTTCTTCTATAAAAGCAATGCATCTTCTCTCATTTTAGGAGACAATTTGAAGGTATCTAAACTATAGGCAACTTGAGCTCATAGCAACTCATTGTCTATCTCATTTGGCTTAGAAAGGGATTGGGAAAGGGCTCTCTCACATCTTCATGGAGGGCACCAATCCATCATAGAATAGAATAGGTTGTATTTCCTTTTCTCCATGCATGTGTGATCTAGTTTTAGCATTTTATTTGGAGAAATGAACCATGTTATTCTATGAGGATGGCTGAATCTACACAATCAATGTGCAAGATTTCACCATCCTACAAATGGCGCTAGAAGGAGGGCTTGAAATTTTACATTCACTATGAAAGAAAATATTATTTCTTGTGTTCTAGGTCAGCTTTGTTGGAATGCATTTTGCAGGATTTTTTATATCTATAGATGGCTCTAATGGAGAACCAAATTTAAATGACATTTTATTGTCTTGTTTGGAACATAAGCTATAATCAGTATTTTAATCTGAAACAAAGTTTGTCCTCTGGAGTTTTGATTTAGAAGCTATCCTGTGGAGTTTATTTTAATTTTTATTTGCAGGTATATCCTACCAGAAGGTGCATGTTTATTCTAACAAAAAGAAACGTTTAAAATCCACTGCGGGCCTTGCATTCTGAATCTTAAAGTCTACTCTGCCAAGTCTTTATTTCCCTAATACCAGTTGATATGTAGATTGGAACATAGAAGTTTTTATTTCTACTATTTTCTATATCTGTCATGTCTTTTCGAAATATTGGCTTCAAACAAATTTCTTCTTATACATTGTAATCTGATTGTGTTCTCTTTTCCTTTGAAGAATAGCCGCGAATGAGGAAGGTATACATAAGCGCCATCTCAACAAAAAAATAAATAAATCACTAATGTACTGATTGTGTATTAGTCATATAATCCTTTCAAACAGCTTGCTTTGAAGTTATTATCCCTGTCGGCGAAGGTATTCACCTTTCCTTTCATTACAGTGGTTATGGTTTTATTTTGTTTCTGAAGTGAGAAGCATTATCGCTAAGCTCAACTCTATTTTTTATGTAAACACAGTCTTTTGTTGATCTGCCTTTCCAAAATACTTTGCATTGATGTAAGTCTTTTCAGATTTACGATCAATTCATCCCCTGCAAGGACTTCCACCTATTCCCTGACACCAAATCTTTCTAAACTTTGCAATTACTTACCTGCTACTCTCACAGCTGTAACTTTGCATAAGCCCACTTGGTCAGGGGAAGCTAACACTCAATGTTATGTATCTTGTCTCCCCTGCGCGAACTTAGTCTCCCACTAATCTATGATAGCTACACAAGACTTGCACTAGGTTTCATTTAAATTGCTAGGCATGCATTCGATATGAGTCTCTTCAGTTACTATATTTAAGGGTTGCACATATGGTTCCTAACTGCGAACAAGATGAATCACATTCTAATAAATTTTGCAGCCTATGTTTCTTTTTTGGAAATGGCGCTAGTAGTTCCGCCCTAAAGCACTCATAGCCTTGAAGCATTAATAACTGCAAGTAGTTCTGCATCACTTCAAACTACCAGCTGGGATCCCATCTAGGCTCACATGAATACTCCAGCAGTGTCTCTCGTCTAGGTATAGGATGCAAATCCCCAACAAAGATCTGATAGTAGAATTGATAAAATGCGCTGCATTAAATCACTGTCACTGTCGATAACTTGTTACCATCAATATTGAGTCTTCCAAAGAAAATAAATCAAGTAGTGTTTGTTGAGTATTTACTCCTCCAATTATGTCGTAGCTAGCAAGAGGGTATTCTAGTGATTTCTGGAATATTGTATGATCTGTTGAAACATAGTTTTCAAGTCACTTCTCGATGTCTATTATCCTACTTATTAATCATCAATACTTTAGTTTTCCTGGTTTGTTTGCATATTTTTTATCTTCAGAAACTTTCTTAGTTTCCTCATTGAGCGTACGGTTATTATTCTGGCGAACTAAGAATACATTGCTGCGAAGGTTGGTGTAAGTAAGTAATTGTTACTTCTTTGAATATGTAGTAAGTAAGAATACGTATTTTGAAACTATCAGCATTCATTTCTTCTAGTTGCCTTTAATCCCACTGGATAGTTTGACTATCGCATCTGGCAAAACAAAGAAAAAAAAAAAAAGACGCAAAATAAGCATGTCAAACATATACTTTCGATATATACTTACTGATGTTGTCTTCCTCACTGATGTTCCTACATTTAACCAATGTTACTTCTTTCTTATTGATGATGATTTATAGAATAACTTTAGTTTGTTGTGCTAGCTGTTATGATCAGACTGTTGGATTAAATTAGTTACTCATACTATGGATGTGGACTATGGTGCTAAGTGTTACTTGCTTCAACTATTACCTTAAAAATTGCAGTTAGATTGAAAAGTTTTAGAATGAAATGTTTCTAGCTGAAAAGGTCCAGAATGGCCGCGTCACTGGTATTACTGATAACGAACCTTTCTTATCTCTATGGTGGCGAACTAAGTGATGATCATGCTTGTCTCTAATTCTGAAGTTGTAATGAGGCATTGAAATTTGTACTGCATTCATTCACAGTTTGGTCTGCTAGCTGAATCCCTCACTCACCACGCAAGTTCAGTACTGTCATAATATTTAAGCACTGACAAGTTATATCTGTTGCCGAGTAAATCTTTATACCTTTTGACATTAAATCTGCCAAATTTGCTTTTTGAAAACTGCAAGTGAAATTCTCTGATCGTATCTAACATTTGCTGATTGCTAGTTAGGGAGCCGTGAAAACATCTTCAAATATGTTTGTGTCATATGATGTGAATTTTTTCCCACACCGTGGTTAGTTACTAATTTCGAGAACAAAGCAATTGTATCTCTTCAAATGCCATATATTAAACAATCTGCTCTCACTGATATTTTCTCCTGCCTGTACAAATCATGCATGATTATTAAAGGTCTGTGTAGCAAAATATATTCCTAAGTGTTATCTAGGCTTGACACCTTCACCACGGGAAACTCCATTTGTGCTTCAATAAATCTAATCACTTAAGAATCTCACACAGGGGTCACATATTGCTACACTATTTATTTCATTAATGCAGGTATGATGATAAAGTCTTTATCAAAACATAACATTATAAGGTAGGAGCTTTAAACTTGGAAGGAATCTGAAGATCATCCTTTTTTATTGAGCTCATGAAGCTCACACTGATGAAAATGTGGCTGCTCGGTGGGTGTCTAGCAAAGATTCTATGCCTTAAACCTTATCTAAATGATTTCCTAAGTATTCTGGATTGAGTAGAATGCAAGTGTGACCTTACCTTAGGAAACATTTTGAATATCTCCTCAGAACCATGGTATAGAGGAAATATAAGGAGCAGACTATATTGGTAAGTAGATATGCAATGTTGGTGGTAGGAAATTTTATCTGTTATTGGTATGATAACAAAGTGGAATATTTCAAGAAAGGTTTTGATGCTAAGTTTGGGGCCTGATTTCTCGTAATCTTCTCTAGAGGACATTTTGTGACTATTTTAATGATTATGTTTTAGAGGAATCTTTTCAGAATTATAATAATTGAAGACGTGATTGTTTGTATGTCCCAACATGTAGATGAAATGTTTTGTGTAACACTTAAGTTATACCTTGATTTATGCATTAAAACTAAAAGGTTTATATTACTGAAATACAATGTTGGGTGCTTCATTAATTTTTGAGATGAATCTTATTTCTAATGAACTTTTTGTTTTTTTAATAGGTTGAAACTAAAGGTTGAAGGAACAAGGTTGACATCAAGATTGAAATTGGAGGTGTTGACATTGTGATCAAGCGAAAACAAAGATGAATATGGTGGACTTGGAGGTTTTCTTGCAAATAGAAACTTGAAATAGCATTTTTTAATGCTTGATTTGACAATCTTAGAGCTTCCATTTACTACCTTTTTTTTTTCTGTTTTTAGCTAACTCACCTTTCAATTTGGGCTTAAAATCAATCAATGGCTTGATCTTTTCAAAGTTGGTCAAAATTGAACCTTAGACACTTACTAGATTTCAATTTGGGATTAAAATTGAACAAGGCAACTTCACATTTCAATTGGTGCATTTAAAACGAACTCATCATTGCTTTGAGGAAGTTAAAATTGAACATGTGTACTTTGTGTTTTGTAAACTTTTTTGTAAAGTAGTGTCATTTAAAAGGGCATATGCGCTTCTCTCGCACTTCATGGTGATCTTGAGAATCAAAAGTCTTTTTGATGACCCTAAGTTGCATAAAAGATTGCCTCCACACTTCGATTTGGGATTTAAAATTGAACAAAACATGCGAGTGTGAGCACGATATATTGCGGAGGTTCTCCCCTTTGTTTTTCAACAAGGGTTGTGTGAACGACGGGATATGTTAGCTCGCTATTGTTTAACTTAGAGGGCCTGCCTTGTGGGAAAAAGTAATCACCCAAGGGAACGACCCAACTGGGAACACGCTAAAGCTAAGCGACTTCCACCCGGGATATAAGTGTGGATATTGGAACAAAGGCCAATATCACGAGGATTATTCTGACAAGATGGACAGCAATGGACTCTCGCCGACGTTGGATAATCCCCCACGAACGGAATGCCTGAATTAGAACCCTTGTTTAGAAATTGGCCAAAACCTTATCTATCTTGTTGGTGCAAGAGGTCATGTCCTCTGAAGCCGCCCCACATAACATGTGGTCTTGTTGTGGAAATGGAAAGTATGCCATGGGAGATTCATGGGTACTAATGCTTGGCTAACTCGAATAAGTGAGTGCTGTGGAGGGGAGCCAGTGTGGTCAAGCATTTAGCCATTCACACAAGATATGCGCAGCTGGATTTATCCAAGTGGGAACCCAACAAGGTATTGTCTCATCAACCTAGGAGTGTGAAAGTGCTTGGAAAAAACACATTGCTTGATCTTGAAAACATTTGGAAAACAAACATACACAAAATCCTTGAAATTCAAACACCTTGTGGGGAACAAATACCTATTGACGAACTTTCCCACTCTTGCTTTCCCTAGGAATCACATTCCTAGAGGTTTCTAATTGTGCAAATTCTATCATCATTTGTTTCCAATAAGGATAAACATAAGGAACTTTTTCCCTATTTTCCTCAATTTCCACACAAAGGACATTATGGGATGAGAAAGAGAATGGGACATTAGACATATAGTTTGAAAACCTAAGCAAGCAAGTGTCTTGGATAAAAAGAACCTCATTTAACCAAGATAAAGAGACAAATTGGATTACACATGTGTTGTCTAACATGATTTCCCGCAAGATCAAAATCCCAAAACCAAAGTTCAAGAAGCTTAGTCTAAAAGCTCGTGAGGAGCGTCTTGAGAGACTTTTCGAATTCAGGGAAAGAATGGTTTATAACTTTTACAGAAAAGCCTCAAGGAACAATCCAGCATTATATGCATTTTATTGTCAACAAAATCCCGAATTGTTTCAAAGGTTTGCATTTCTCCCATAGGAAGTCAAGCGTGTTCTTCAACACCGAGGTTTTGTAGAAAGAGAGTCACATCTAGGTTAAGGTTCAAGATCAAAGTTGTCATTCCCATTCATTCATCCATCAAATCAAAGTCTCATTTCATCATCAAACCTTTTTGAGAACTCTAGAATCAAACATCACACTAAACTTAGAGGGCTAAATCAACATCATCATATCTTGGCTTAACACACTTAGCCAACATAGTCTCAAATCATTGAACAAATTTTCTTTGAGATAACACAACTTCTTAAAGTCTATTAGTTCTCCAAAACATTGGCATAACACACTTTGTCAATTCATCCATTTTTGTGCAAGTTCCCTTAGGATAACACAACTTCCTAGGGAAAACAACTTCACAACCAATCTTGTTTGACTTAACGCATCTAGTCAAATTATCACATTCAAATCAAATCAAAAGCCCTTTCAAAGTTTAGCACATATATTCAATAAGTTTTCCAAAGGTTTCATTCACTCATCTCATCCGTTTTAACCCATCATCATCATCACCATCTTTGATCTTTTAGCTACCCTAGATCTTCTCTTTTTGGACTTAAAGGATTAGGATCGAACAAATCCCTATTTTTATGGTCCAAACAAGATCTCAACACAAGAAGGACATGGAGAATATTAGAGACATATCAACTTCTATGGACATGAGTCATCTAAATATCGAAGTGAACCTAGCAGGATCAAGCAATCCCCCAAGCAACTCTCCCTATCATCACAAAATCTTCAAGAGGAGAGTCATCAAGAGGACGACATAAATGAAGACATAGGGATGACACCAGAGGAAATCATGGAAATGATTCAAAATCCTAAGAACCATAAAATTGTTAGTGCTATGTTCAAATGCATAAATTCAATAGAAAGAGGAGGGGACATGCCCCCTCCTAACCTTAACACAAGCACTAGTGCAGTTGCATCCCCGTTGTCAAACATCAATCAAGAAGTACCTTGCATCACCTCAATCATCACACCAACCTCCCCGATTGTGAACAAGGGAAGTGCCATGTTCCAAGAATTGCAAGAACACCACCTTGTGGCTAATGAAGAAGCAATCATCACCCCTACATTTATTCTGGAAAACTCATTTCACCCTTACATCCCACTCACATTTCATAATCCTGCTGGTTCATCCTCATTTCACGCCACACCAGCTTATCAATTGAACATACCAACTCCCCCACCGCTTGAGGAAGCTGGTTTGCTTGGAACGACAGAAGCTATCAACCCTTTCTCTTTCCAAAGTGGTGCGTCATCCCTTCCCCCACTTCCTTTCACATCTGCATCGCCTCCTGGAATAGGTCTCCCACCTTTAACCATCGAAAATTTTGCTAATCCAAGCAATCTGACCACCACTTTGAATCCGCTTCTTTTGCCCATATCCTCACAACAAATCGCAACCATTCCTGTCACCATGGTTAATGCATCTATTGGTCCTCAAGTCTCCCAAAGCATGCCTCATCAAGGACCAATTGTCTCAACCACCTCGCCCACAACCCAAATCACAGTCACAAGCACAATCCCTCCACCCGCCACGACAGTTGGCATGATTCCTGCTCCACCACCAATCCCACCGCCAAAGCACAACATGACCAATTCATTCTCCATCATGTTGCAAAACGCACAACAAGCTGCCCACCAAAAGGCACTCCAAAAACAACAAGCCGCACAAGCACAAGCACAAGCTCAAGCTCAAGCACAAGCCATACAAGCGCGAGCACAAGCACAAGCTGCACAAGCACAAGCACAAGCGCAAGCGCAAGCTCAAGCCCAAGCTCAAGCTCAAGCCCAACAAAAGACACAAGCTCAATACCAAGCACAATTGCAAGCAATCCACCTGCAAGCCTACCACCAAGCCCTGCAAGACTTTCAGGCACAACACCAAGCTAAACAACAAGCTTTATTGGCACAACAGCAGCTTGACCAACAACAAGCATTGTTGGCAAAACAACAGCTAGACCAACAACAAGCTTCACTAGCTCAGCAACAACTTGACCAACAACAGGCTTCATGGGAACAACATCAGATGGACCAACAACAAGCGCTATTGGAATAGCAACAGCAAGATCAACAACAAGCGTTGTTGGCACAAATGCAAGCTTACCAACAGGCCCTAAATGCACAACCGAGCTCACAGCAAATGCCGACCAGTACTCTCCCCACCCATCAAACACCTCCAACACCTCATCACTCATTCATCCCACCCCCCAACCCAAGCAAGGATGTCGCAACATAGATCAAATTGCTTTCGCAGCAGGTGTTGGACTTGCAAGCAGGAAAAACCACAAGGACACCAGGCAACTTGTGCCCTTATCCGTTTGATAGAAGTCTCACCATGGTACCGTTTCCAAAGGGATTCGAGATCCCCAAATTTGATAAGTACAATGGAACGGGCAACCCTGAAAACCATGTCAGGGAATTTCAGGTGCACTGCATGGAAGTCGCATATGATGACACGTATCTAATGCGGCTCTTCCCCCGAAGCCTAACTGGTCCAGCTATGGAATGGTTTTCTCGCCTACCCACGGGCATTAAAACATTCGAGGAAATTGTGGAGGCTTTCCTTAAAAATTACACTTTTAATATGGGTGCGGATGTTAGTTTAGAAGAACTATCTGCACTCAAACAAAGAAGAGGAGAGTTATTTGCATCCTTCTTGCAAAGATTGCGATCCAAGGCCAATTAGAGCAAGTGGGCCATGCCAGAGGAACAACAAGTTTGCACCATCATAGCCAACTTAGATGAAAACCTGGCATTCTACCTAAAAATGCAGTGCATCACATCTTATGATCAACTAATTCCAAAGGCGCTTAACATCGAAAGAGCCCTTACTGCACGAGGAGGCGCACCTACATTCACTCCACCACAGGATAACCGCCCGTCCAACAACTACAATGATAAATCTCGAACATGGTCGAGGAACAAAAATATCACGAACGACGGCGTGGTTGATGCTAAGGTAGTCATCAGTGCTCCGAAGCAAAATACCCAAAATCATCATCATTCGCAAACTCATAACCACAACAATGTGCAGGCTAATGCGATAGTAGCACAGTCACAACCACCTTCCACCAGCCAAGTCAACAATGTGGGTAATCAAGGAGGACCACCTCCCCGCAACAAGTTTCCCCCCAAGAGGAAGTTCACAGCCCTTGGCGAATCGATTGAGTCTGTCATGAAGAAATTGGTCAAAGAAAACCTAATCAAAATTTCTAACTCCGAACAATACACAGAGCCCATGACCAAACCACCGTGGTACAACGAGAATCTCCTGTGTGACTTCCACAAAGTTAAAGGACACACCACCGCCAATTGCATGAGACTCAAGAATATCATCCAAGACCTCATCGAGGATAAGGTCATCAACATCGAGCAGCTGACCGGAAACCAAGACCTAAAAATCTACACGAATCCGATGCCAAATCATAATCAGGGAAATAACCAAGGGAATAATAAGGGTAAACAAAAGTATGCTAGTGCCAATCTAGTATACGAGGAGATAGTTGGATGTGTCGACGAGTTGGTCACTGTCATAAATATCAAGGGAACCAACAATGACTGTGGAGTCACCACACGAGGCAGAAAAGTTACCATTGTCGGGGCACCTGCTAAGACCCCCATTACCAACACAAAGGCCGTCCCCTATGATTAAAATGTAATTGACCAACTGAAGACAACACCCGCACAAATATCCATCATGGAATTACTAAAAATCTTCGCCGCTCTTCAACAGATCCTAGATGAAGCACTAGCTGCCTCTACCGTCGCTGCTACCCTTGACACAGAGCAATTTCAGGCTATGGTAGGTAACATCGTTACCCCAAATCTCATCACATTTTCGAACCAAGATTTCCCCTCACAGCCATCTCATAACCGGGCACTTCACCTCCAAATCCTAGTTCATAAAAAGAAAGTCAAGCGAGTCCTGGTAGATGGTGGTGCAGGTCTTAATATTTGTTCTCTGAAACTTATAAAGAAATTGGGATTCGCCGAGGATTCCATCAGTAAAAACAAAAGTATCACCATAAGAGCATATGATGACCAAGAAAGAGTGTCTCAGGGCACTATCAAGATCCCCATCCAATTGGGGCCAGCAACCATGGAAACAACTTGTCAAGTTCTTGACCTTGATTTGCCATACAACATCCTCCTGGGACGCCCATGGATACACGGAATGAAGGCAGTGGCCTCAACCTATCATCAGTGCATTAAGTTCTCATATCAAAACGAGGAGGTTACCATATATGGGGATCCCGAACCCTTCACCTATTGCAAAAACTTGGAAGCCAAGTTTTACAAGATCCCTCAAGTACCTAAAAATGATGAAGGACCATCCACTTCATACATAGACCCAGCTAATCTCGCCTCCACTTCTGCGACAGAGACACCCGCCATCCCCGACATATCCGAGATCAAGAACATGATACAGGACAATGGATGCGGTGATTATAGAATGAAGAGAAATGCTTTTGTTGTAGGAGAGTTACCACAATCTCCTAGATCACATGGGCAACCACAGTTGACTCAAACACCTGTCCGCACTAGAACAGAACCCTCTGGATTCCACAGTTGGGGGGATCTCAATCAGGAAAATGTGGATGAGGAGGACATCACAAACACTCTGTACCAAGATGAAAGACCCACTCCCACCCTACCCATGGAGGAAACAAACAGAGGGTTACAAATGATGTTCGGCATGGGCTATAATAGGAATGAAAGCCTAGGAAGAAATAGTGATGGATGGTTGGAGCCCATCATTGTAGAAAGAAGAATGCAGAACCTTGGCCTCGGCTATACCCCTCCGAGTATAACTGTGAGTGGTAGAAGTGTTCCTAATAGGGCAGTCAGGTCCTCTCCTCGGGTCTCGGCAACTAACCTTAGATTACCCGTGTCCACAGGCCTACCTCTCGATAACTTCACATTTGACATAACTGATGTTTGTAGTAGCAGTGACGATGATGACACCATAGGTGGCTTACCTAGGCTCTTTGAAGATTAGTGTCTCACCCGCTGAGCCAATCCAACAAACCCACCAAATCCACTTAGTATACCCCTAACTCATCAATCACGACCAACGGGGACCGCCGATTCTAAACTCATTCGAAAACGATGAGGCTCTCTCCGAATTCATGGGACTAAGGGATACTATTCCATGTGGAGATCACAAGGAAGGATTTGATATCACTCTAGACACACAAGCATACTATGGGGAGACGATTGAGTCTTCCAGTCGCAAAAGAAAAAGATCGAGAAAAAGCTCAGAATTATTGAGTGAAAACCACACTATGGCACTCTCTAACCATAAAATATTAAAAATAAAGGATGCATCCAATGGTGAAAACCTCTCTGAGGTGCTAGAGGATGAAGGATTCAATCTTCCCCCTACTGCTCTACACTAGGAGAAGTCAACAGTATTGGCAGAACAGTGCAACCTGGTCAACTTAGGTACAGAATCAGAACCACAAATTACCTTCTATGCAGAATCCCTCCTAGAAGAAGAACAAAAACTACTGGCAGCTTTCCTAAAGGAGAGAAAGGTAAATTTTGCGTGGACCTATGCAGACATGCCAGGCCTAGATCCTGAAGTAGTAGTGCATCATTTGGCCGTTCACCCTGGAGCAAAACCAGTCAGATAGAAGCTAAGGAAGATGCACCCACAAATAGCCTTGCTTGTAAAGATTGAGCTACAGAAACTTCTGGATGTTGGCTTCATACGCCCGATTGACTATCCAGAATGGGTATCTAACCTCGTACCAGTCTCAAAACCGAAAGGGGGCATCCGCATCTGCACTGATTTCAGAGACCTAAACAAAGCATGTCCCAAGGATGACTTTCCACTACCCAACATTGACATGATAGTGGATATGACGGCCGGACATGAGATGCTGTCCCTAATGGATGGTTTCTCGGGGTACAACCAGATATTGATCGCAAAAGAAGACCAACACAAGACAGCATTCACATGTCCTTGGGGCACCTACTGCTGGAATGTAATGCCATTTGGGTTGAAGAATGCAGGAGCTACCTACCAAAGAGCCATGACATTAATCTTCCACGACATGATCCACAAAACAGTCGAAGATTATGTAGATGACATACTTGCTAAATCAAAGAAGAGACAAGACCATATAGCAACTCTAAGTGCTATCTTTGACAGGCTCGAACAATATAAGGTTAGACTCAACCCGAAGAAGTGTGTCTTTGGGGTGCAATCAGGGAAGCTGCTAGGATACATAGTTTCAATGAGAGGGATAGAGGTAGACCCTGCAAAGGTAAAAGAAATCCTTGAAATGAAATCACCAAGAACGTTGAAACAACTAAGAGGATTGCAAGGAAGACTCCAGTCCATCCGAAGATTCATAGCACAATTGGCAGATAAACAGATTGCCTATTCACACCTACTTCACAAGGGAGTAGCTTTCAGATGGGATGACAAATGCGAGCAAGCATTCAACAAAATAAAAGAATATCTACTTACACCACCTATATTGATGCCACCAATTGCGGGGAAATCACTAATCCTATATATCTCTGCAACAACAGCCGCCCTGGGGGCCCTTTTAGCCCAACATGATGAAAAGGGAACCGAGCAGGCTATCTACTACATCAGCAGAACAATGGTGGGAATTGAGCTCAATTACACGTCAATAGAGAAAGCTTTCCTAGCATTGGTATTTGCGGCTCAGAAATTCAGACACTATATGCTAGCGCACCAAATCAAGTTGATTGCCAAAATAGACCCTCTAAAGTACCTATTGTCAAAAGCAGCGCTTACAGGTAGAATGGCTAAGTGGGTAATGATATTATCTGAACATGATATCGAGTATGTAGAATGAAAAGCCATAAAAGGACAAGTCATTGCGGATCAGATGGCAGAAGCTCCCCTCTACATAGATAATCCACTCATATCAGAATTCCCAGATGAGTCCCTTTTTAACCTTGATGCAACAGACCATTGGAAGCTATACTTTGATGGCTCTCACACACAACATGGGTCAGGAGCTGGTGTATTTTTCATCATGCCGCAAGGAGACTGCATACCTATATCATACAAGCTGGCATTCCCTTGTACGAACAATATAGTAGAATATGAGGCTTTGACCATAGGACTCAAGATTGCAGCACAATGGCGAATCATGGCACTAAAAGTCTATGGTGACTCGCAACTTATCATCAACCAAGTCAACGACGAATACCAAACCAAGGATGATAAGCTCACACCATACAAGAAGGTGGTAGAAAGCCTCAAGGAATCTTTCATCGATATTACCTTTGAGCAGATACCAAGGACAAACAACAGAGTGGCTGATGCAATGGCGACAATTGGATCCTTACTCGACATCCCTCGTAACGTCTCGAAACATGAATTCCTCATAGAGTAGCTTCTCGTACCCACATTCGAGGTACCAGAGTCAGAATACGCATGTGAACTCGTTGGTCCCGGTGATCTTTGGTATCATGATATATACACCTACCTAAAGTTAGGAATCCTCCCCACTGACATCACCCCGAACCTAAAACGCACTTTCATCAAAAGAACTTCACGATTCGTCATCCTAGGAGAGACCCTCTTCCGTAGGAGTACCGATGGAACCCTGTTACGTTGTTTAAAACCGAGGAAGCCCTGACTGCTCTAACTGAGGTACACAATGGCACGTGTGGGTCACACTCAAGTGGTATGACCTTGGCTAAAAAGTTGCTAAGAACAGGGTACTACTGGCCGACGATGGAAAAAGAGGCACACAATTTTGTCAAAAAATGCTTGCAATGCCAACAGCATGGAGATCTTATTCATGCACCAGCTCAAGAACTGCATCCTATTGTTACACCTTGGCCCTTTTCACAATGGGGGCTTGATCTCATTGGTAAAATATCACCCACCTCATCCAATGGCCATAAATTCATTATCACCGCCACTGAATACTTCACTAAGTGGGTTGAAGCAATTCCCATGACCTTCATCACCGGAAAGCAGATATCCAAGTTTATCCTGAATTACCTCATTTGTCGGTACGGTGTCCCCCAATCCATTATCTCTGATAATGGGACGCCCTTCAAGAATCAGGATGTCTGTGACTTGTGTGAAAAATTCAAAATCAAGCATCGCTTTTCCACTCCATATTATCCACAAGGCAATGGCCAAGCAGAAGCTACAAATAAAACCATTTTGAAAATCCTCAAGAAAATAGTCAATGACTCTGGTCGTGACTGGCATCTTGCAGTTAAATCCCGCCTTATGGGCCTACCGCACCAGCATCCGCACGCCAACAGGTGCCACCCCATTCTCTCTGGTCTACGGATCAGAGGCCATACTCCCCATTGAGATCGAGCTCCCATCACTAAGGATATCACTACAAAACCTTATCACAGATGAGGAATACAGGGTCACAAGACTCAATGAGCTGGAATTACTAGATGAAAGGCGCATGGATGCCCTTAATCATCTACAAGTGTACCAGAATCACCTAAAAAGGAGCTACAACAAGAACATCAGACAACGCACTTTCAAAGTTGGTGACCTCGTGCTGAAAGAAAACCAAAAGAACGTGCCAAATCCAGATACAAAGGGAAAATTTGAGCCAAACTGGCTGGGACCTTTCGTCATCACTGCAAGTTACACATCAAGGGCATATCAACTAGCAACACCAGAAGGCGAGCCTCTGCAGGAGCCTCTGAATAGCTCTTATCTCAAAAAGTTTTATGCCTAAACATTGCAAGGTATAGAACCAGAAAATACAAAAACAATCAGAAAAAGTCCTGAAAAAATGGTTACCTCGATGAAAACCTGGCAAACAGGCATCTTGGTGACAACAAAAAAAATCAAAAGATCAAAAAATCCAAAAAAATCAGAAAAGGATTGAAAAATAGTAAAGAGAAAAAATCGTCCTCTAGTGAAAACCACTTCGGTGGCACTTTGGGCAAATACCTTGGTGAAAACCTGGCAAACAGGCGTCAAGTGTAAATAAAGTACCTTCCCCATCTATCAGGATCTGCACAACTCATCCACTCTATCGCATTCCACTTATCCGCTCGCATCCATACCATAGCCTGCGTTGGTATCTGTACTATATTCCACCATTGGAACTACTTGGCATTTCAAAGGTCAGTCTGTCCTGTCTTTATCAAAGTAGTCTATCGCACCACACTGGGGGCACGTTCTCGCAACATCGGATCGGATTCGTGTATATTCTCGTGATCCTTTTCAAAATTCATCAAAAAATTCCAAAAACATTCAGAAAACTCATTCAAAATTCCAAAAACATTCAAAAAAATCATCAAAAATCCAAAAACATGTCGAAATATTAGAAAATCTTCAAAAATTTCATCATTAAGTCTCGTCAGTTTTTTCCGCCTTGTCGAACTACGTTGTCTCTGAGCTTGAACGTAGGCAAGGGTGATCTTTGATCATCCCCCGAGATGGTTGGGTCAGTCCTTTAGGCGTCCGTCGCATTGGCAATCCGTTTGCCCATCTAGTCTGCATCTTAAGTCAGTCCTTTAGGCAATAAAATGGCAATCCATTTGTCCATTTTATCATCAAGTTAGTCCACCACCAGTCGAACTACGTGGTCTCTGCGTATATAACGTAGGCAAGGCTAATCTATGGATCAGCTCCTGAGACCCCTAGGATAGGTCTTTAAGATAGTCTGTTTGTTGTAAAATCTTGAAAATACCAAAAACATTGAAAAATCTTGAAAACACCAAAAACATTTGTAAAATTCCAAAAATACCAAAAATAGCCTCAAAACATTTGAAAAAACCAAAATGGTGCATCCATTTCATCTCGCTTTCACCCGTGATTGTCATCACTCATAATAAATCATCGTCATTTTTACCCTTTGGTGAGTTAGTTAGAAGCAAGTTTAGCAGGTTCTAAAGTGAACGCCTAATCGTCAAAGTCTCAAAGGTCTAAGTCAGTAAGTCAACAAGTTGGTCAACTCGGAGTATCAATAGCTTATCACCCAAATCAGTCTCACCAAAACCCTGATCACTACATGTCCTAGGATGAAGCTTTCCGGCGATGGACATAAGCATCAGGTACCCCACAGTAGTTTAGCCTTGGCTAATGATACGAAGAACATTAGCTTGTTTGTTTACTTTATTTTAGTCGTTTAGACTTATCTTATTTTGCGCTCATTCCAAGGACCTCTCGATGATGCCTAAACAAAACAGGTTTAGAGAGAAAGGAATGGGGCAACGATCATTATTTTTTTATCTACTGTGCTTGTTGGATATTCTTGTAAAATAACTTCGTCATGCATACTTTGCTTTGTTTGTAGGAAGGATGTTTTAGGTATCTTGTTGACCACATAAGAAGGCTTGCCTTCTTATGTTTTGGCCCGAGATGTCTGGAATTTCTGAACTGCATTCAGAATAAGGTTATGTTTGTCAAGTGTGAACAAGAGTACTCCTATCTGATTGTCGAGTCAAAGTCCATCACACTAGGCGCAATGCCATCCTGGTTCTTAATACCTTGATGCATCGCACATACGTGTGTTATCAAACATAAAGAAAGGTATGCTCTTTTCCCATCCCTAGATAAGCAACACATCATCATCATTCATCGTCATATCCAATAAAGTCTTGATGACTAGGAGACTTATTGGACTTCTACATTCTTCTTAGATTTAAGGGTTTATCCCTCTCATTCTTCTATCTTCTGTCACGCTAACAATGCATCCATCTTGCATCCGTATTCTCATTTCGCATAATCATGTCATACCATCATATCAGGACAACATCATCCATCTCATCCATCTCACATGCATTGCATAATCATTTAAAGTTGTTTATGATAATATAAATTTGTTATTCTAAGCATCCTCCAAACATATCATTTACATCATCATTATCATATAGTCTCATCATCCATACATCCATTTTGAACCTCTTTGTCGTGAGATCCACCTCAAATTGAATCTTTTCGCTTGATCTCTCGAGGGGGCAATGTACTAACGTACTCATTTCCACTGGGGCATCCAAAAAAACCAAAGAATTTTTTAATTTCGATGCCGACAACATCATTCTTTGAACCAATGCAATGAGTACATTGCTTCAAAGAGGGGCAAAATGTAGACATCCAAAAATAACATTATGCATTCCACTGTAACTAACATCATGCATTCGTTTCTTCTACTAATCAATTAAAGCAATTTATTGATTTAATCCTAAGGTTCATCAAGCTTAATTAAATAAATCAAATTATTTAATTAAGTTCCTAAGGTTCTTCTTATTTGATTTAATAAATCAAACTGATTTAAAATCAAATATCAAATCCCTAAAATCCCCTAAGTTAATTAATCTAAATTAATTAACTTCTAATCATGATTAGCATTCTCTAGCTTTTGACTCAACTAGAGTCAAATCTAAACTCCTAACTAACCCACCCACTTGCATCAATAAATCAATTTATTGATTTATTAAAAAGAGTTATTTTCCCTCAATAACTCTCATCTTTAACTTTTTTGAACAAAGATTATTCCCCCCAAAACCCTCAACAACATGCATTTATTGACATTTTTCAAATTTGAATGGGCACATTGGCCAAATCTTGCACAAGTTTTGACCAATCCCATCATGCCAAATGTCTCTATCCTATTGGATGGGATTTAGTCCCACATTGGCTAAACTTGGCCTCTCTTCTCTCAACTTCTTCTATAAAAGCAATGCATCTTCTCTCATTTTAGGAGACAATTTGAAGGTATCTAAACTATAGGCAACTTGAGCTCATAGCAACTCATTGTCTATCTCATTTGACTTAGAAAGGGATTGGGAAAGGGCTCACTCACATCTTCATGGAGGGCACCAATCCATCATAGAATAGAATGGGTTGTATTTCCTTTTCTCCATGCATGTGTGATCTAGTTTTAGCATTTTATTTGGAGAAATGAACCATGTTATTCTATGAGGATGGCTGAATCTACACAATCAATGTGCAAGATTTCACCATCCTACACCTATAAATTTTATTATACCAGACAGCAGGCCTCCATTGATGAGCGAAAGGTGGGTCCTCGGGGTGGGTCGACAAGTCGACAAGTGTGCCCCACTACTGCCACCGAATTTTCTGATTGATAGTCCGCCTTAAGCCGCGCCGCCTGCGCTTTGATACATCAGCCCAGACTTATACTCCGTTGTCTTGAGTGTTTCTTTCATCCGAGGACAAAGATTCCGTAAGTGACATCAAAGAACAGGGCTTCTAATGGACGGCTTACCTCACAATACATAATCGAAAGGTATGTTACAATGAACTGAATTCCGTTCCCCCAAATTGGACTATCTGTTGTCGCCACAAGTGTTCAAAGGCTCTGCTCATAGCGGTCCATGTTGCGCATGTTCATCCTTCTTTCGAGACCCCGAGTCCTCAATCTCACCACAGGTTTGACATTTCATTCTCGTCTTATCTGATAGTGTTACGAGGGCTCTTCTTGTCCAGCGTACAAGTTAAGCTTTGTTGGAAAAAAATAATCTTTGTCTAGATATTAAAATTATTCCTCCTACTTCTAATCATTGTCATATCATTTCAGAATCATTAATTAGATATTTATCATAGTATTAATTATTCATCAATTATTATTAATTTATTATTTTTAATTATTAATTATATACATTTATCACATCGTTGTTAATTTTCATTATTTATTTAATTAAAAAATATTTTTTACTTAATTAAATGTGAATTAATTATCAGCTTTCAAGTAAGTTTTTATTTTATTTTATCAGTCAACTCAATCTGCACATATCAGTTAATTCAGTTTTCATTTAGAAACCTTATCTTCTTTCTTCAATTAACTTAGTCTCCAAATGAAAGCTTTATATATACAATTATCCATCAATCAAATTAAATAATCCAATATTTGAAATGGTAATTATCAGTTAATTCATGACTCAAAATGGTAATTTTCTAATTTGAAATTGAGTTGACTATACAAATTCTCTAGTTATCTTAAGTCATCATCCTCATCTTCATCTCCTACCATTTTTTTGTTGAAAAGTCTATAAATAGGATCATTCCTTCATCATCTTCATATAATCATTCACTTTTATGCAATTACATGCTATCAAAATTAATCACCCATCAAATCACATCTAACATTATAATGATGAGATTTGCATCCACATCCAAAGGTGAAGCATGAAATTTATTTATTTTGGTTTGCATTGAAATTGGTATACAAGGATTGAATTTGATTTCAGTTTATATGCTTTCATGTTTATTTCATTTTTAGTTTATTAATTTTGTTGCTTACACTTTAGGTCATACAAATTATTTTTTGACATTAAAAAAAAAGGTCTAAGATATCTTGGAACTGGAGATATCCCATACTGCAACTTTTATCAAACTACATTTATTTTTGGAGGTTTGCATTCTAATGCTTAGATTTGAAAAAAAATTGAATAGAAAAAAAAATTGAGAGGAAATTACTTCTTGATAGATGTAAGCCAAAACTAAGTTCAAAATGAAAAAAAGGAAGAATGCCGAAATAATCAGCATAAAAATATTTCATTAGAATAGAGAAGGGAGTTGAAACTTACACTAGTGGCTACAAGAAATAACAAAGTAGTAGCTCTAGAAGCCATACACAAAGTACCAATAGCAACTTCAAAAAGAGTATACATAATAGCTCTAGAGAGCACAAACATTGGCTTTAGAATGAACATAGCCAATAGTTTTAGGTGGCGCATATATAGTAGCTCTATAGAGCATACACAACAAGTATAACTTTTTTTGATATTTTGTAATCTATTGACAAACACTTTGTACAATTTTTTAATATAAATGGAGAATATATTTTTTAGGTCAATAGATTTGCCTCACCTGAATCTTTGTGGTCTTGTTTATTTTATATTTTTTAATAGTTTATATTAGAGACAAAGATTATATATCTTATTGAGAATTAGAGTTCTGGGTATTAGAATCTTACATTGAGTTTCTACCATGGCTATAAAAACCATTAAAACTTGGAACTAGTCATCCATATTTAATAGAAAAATATAATGTGTGGTCAAAGAAAATGGAATCTATTTAGTGGTTAATAATTTATGAGAATTATTTTTGAGTTAAAATTCCTAGATATAGTAGAAACCATAGCATATGCAACACTTACAAATGCCCAAAAGACCTTGCTAAAAGAGACTAAGAGGAAGGATGAAAAATCCATAAGAATTATCAAAGTAATAATGGATGAAGATCAATGTATTGACATGGAAGGGAAGGAATCTCCTTCCTTCATGACACTGAAACCCCCTTAGGTTCCATCATCGAGAATAATATTTGCAAAACTAAGAATTTGATTTCTCAAGGTATTAGCTGGTAGGTCCAAACTGGTGCCTTGATTTGATTTTGGGATGACCAATGGATTTTGAAGCATGCTCTTGGTCTCCATCTAATCTAATCTACTATGAAATAAAACTTTTGTGAAGTGTTGGAATACAAGAATCTACCAAGAGGGGGTGAATCAATAGATTTATTAAAGTTTACCCCTTAGCCTATAATGTAGATTAATTCCTTTTATACTTTTATGTGTAGATTAAAATTTAACTTGCATAAAAAATTGTATGCATAAAAGTATCACACAACACTGAATATATGTGGAAAACCCAAGATGGGAAAAACCACGGTGAGAAATACTATTAGAATCTATTATCCTAATGTAGCCTCATAATCAAGTGATCTATTACAATGTTTAAGGACACCAACCCTATGAAGACACCAATCTCCTAGTTTTAGGAGCACCCACTCCAAGGAAGCACCCACTCCCTAATCGGAGCACCTACCCAAATAGATGATGGAACCCATGAATCAGATTTACAATGAAAGATATTATCTTTTTTACAATTCAATATTACAACTTAAATTGCAACTACATTAATGTATGTTGCAATCTCTATAACTCACTCATTGCTCCACTTAGATAATTTTATAATTATCTTATTTTTATTAACCCTACCGAATTGCATTTACTGCTTCGAGCTTTGCACCACTATCCAACACAATTGGAAACTTCTGTTAGGGTTTACTTGTTATCTTGACCAACAATTTTTTATTTCTTTTAGACTACAGGAATCAGATAGCACGACTCCCTATAAACCGCATTGTGCTTGATAAAAATTTTAACATAAGTGGCGCTGGTGTGACACACCCTCCAGTACCATGGGGGTGGGGGAGACTAGACCTCGTACCAAGCTCCTGTAATAGGAAAGGTTTAGCCAACTGAGCTAGGGCCCCCACCCCATCTTGACCAACAAGCTACCATCTCATATTCATTGAATTTTTTTCAATCATAGAAGTCCTCAAAACCCTAACCCTTAAATGCATTATTTGTGTTTCCTTTCTTAATCGATCTAATCATTGTTCTAATTTCCTTTGTAATATGTGCTAATGCTAAATAGATCAAATCAACAATTAAAATGGTCAATAGAGTAGATAGATCAATTAAAATCATTCTTTGTGTCGACTTCCAATCAAAACCCGCATTCATATGAACTTAGTGATTTGTGATCTTCAACTTAAAATTTGGGTCATTGATCTCTTGTCTTCACACCATGATCATTTAATCTTCATTTATCATTTTGTCTTTAAAACATAACCATTGTATTTTTCACTTTGAATCTGCACTTTAGATCTTATCTCATCACATATCATTGCAATATGTAGCATTGTTTTATTCACATCATTGATGTGAATAAAATTTACAATGCAATCTCATATCACCACCTATCCTCAGGGCATACATGTTGCAAGTTATCAATTTCCATTGATCTTCCAACTTTAAAAAGCTACCAAAAGATTAAAAATCTATTTATAATTGTTGTCGATCTCCATTGCATACAAATTTCATAGCATGGGGTCCACCAAGACACATGCCACAAGCCTAGTATACCACTAGCCAAAGAAACAGTCCCACCAAATATCAATGGGCTGGTGGGCTAATGCTATCTATCATCCTTGTCAGTACTATGTAATTCACAACACCAATATGAATTGTCATATCGAGAAATCAACCAATGTCATTTGTCTTCACACATCACCATCTACTCCCATTGCTTTGTTCTTTAGCTGGTCCCTCCTAGCACATGTCACTAGCTCATTATCCCATAGGGCTAGATAGTGACCCACCATAAACACAATGGGATATCAAGGAGGCTATCAATATTTAAGGCTTCATCACAACCATCAATTGAGTCAAAGGAAAATATTTTGTGCTTGACTTAAGAAACATTATAGTCCTTAAATAAATGATAGGCCAATAAATGCTAGATGAAGGGGCTGATTGGACACACAATATCAAAGGATTAAGTTATGACTTAATCAACCTGTGATTGCTAGTACCCAATCAACACAAAAACATAAACCCTATGAAATTGCCATGACTATAAACTTTAGGGTTTATGTTCAAACAGTAAAATAGATTGAGAGCATAAATAATTCATTCCTAAGAAGAGTGTACATCTTTTAATCATGCAAACCACACCAAATGAGTCCTCTCAAAAAACCCTTATGAAATCTCTAGTCAAATTCCTCTACAGAGCTCCAAAAGTGACTTTTGCAACCTCATAGAAATATTGCATGACAATAATGAAAATTTTTGAGAAACTTTATAAAATATTAAAAGTATGATCCTTACTCCATTAATCTACACCAATTCTTCGAGAACCAGATCCACTACACCTCTGATCTCTCCTTCAACATCAATGACATTTTTTACATCAATGACAACCAAGTTGCCAATAATCTCCCCCTTTGCCATTGATGGCAAAATAAAATTCTCAACACCAATCACCCTACTTTATACTAGCTCCAAATACTTAAAACCAATTAATGAGCATTTTCACAACTACTTCTCAATAGAGCATTTGAAATTATTTCTCCCCCTTTTACATCAATGGAAAAGGGAAGCTCCAAGACACCATGCTTCTGCAATTGTTACTCCTCCTTAGCAATGGAAAATGAAATTTTATCCCCCTTTGACTGATACCAACTAATACCAAATGATATGCCATTTCATTCTGTAAACCAATTAAGATTTTGGAATTCTATGTACCAAGTTTGACATTGGTCTAGAACCAATAGAATCTCCCCTTTTGACTTTGCACCATTTTCTCTCTCTACTCAATTGATAATTTGCACTAATTTCTTCCCCTATGAATTTTCATCCCCTTTTACAAGAAATTTTAAAGAGAAAGAGAGGATTCTTGACTCTACAACCATTAAGTCATTAAAAATTTGTAAAACCAATTTATCCTAACTTGATCTATCCTTTCTTTTCCATGGATGAAATACATTTCTATGAAGCTCCACATGGACTCATGCCCAATCACTGAGGCTTAGTGATGCAAGGCAGGAGCAACCACTTTCAGTGCTTCCTGTAGAAGTTTCATTATCTACACCTTATTGGGCTTCCTCTCTACCTTGTCAACCTTCTTCTCAAGCACACATGAGCCTTTTTTCACTCTAGAGGATATATTTCTATTCTTTTTTCTCTATGCTATTGGTATTACACAATTCATTCTACAAATTATTACAATTAAATCATATTACATTCATATTCAATGCAGGAGCAAATGAGTTCTTATTTATATATTTTGTGCTCCTTCTAGGTGAAACCCTACACTCTCTAACTCTATGACCAAATTGATTACAGGTATAAAAATAACCATCAAAACATGAGGAATACCTAGTCATATTATCTCTATGTGTAGAATGAGATGGTCTTTCTTTATTTGGCTTCTTCATGTATCTCACCCTTGAGGAACCATCTACATCAACTCCCTTTGTATGTTGCTCCTTCTTCAAGTCTTTAGGGACCGATTTCTCCATCTTCTTATCTATTGCATAATTATATTTTTCAGCTCAACAACATTCTTATTTGTTTTTCCATTCTCAGTGCAATTATTTTTACAAGAATTTTCATCTTTTGCTTAACACTTTTCTTTTGCTTTAAAATTATCATACAATTTAGCAGATACATTCTTGGTTGGACTTTTACCTTTTTCAAAGAAAAGAACAATCTTTTCTTTTCATGGAATTTTTAATTTTATCAACTCATCTAATATCTTAGAGCCACCTTTCAATTTCAGATCTTTATCAATCTGCTCCTTAGCATTTTCTAGGTCCTTCCTCAAAGCCACTATTTCATCCACTAACTTCATACACTTATCTGATTTAGACTTTAGTTAAGATCTGAATACATCTTCTACCCTCTTTGCCTCTTCAACTTGTTTCTTCAAGTTGATCACTATCTGATTAGACTCTTCTAGACTCTCGGTTAGCTTATCAATGAACTCTTTTGCATGCATTATTTGTTGGATGTTCTCCTTTTTCAAACTATCAACCTCATCTCTTAAATTATCAATTTCTTCTAAGATAGAGATGATTTCTCCTTCAAATTCAACCTTGCCTTCTTCTTCTTTGTGGTTTTCAACCTTACCATTTTCTTGAACTATAGATCCTTTTGCCATAAATAGTGATGAATTTCCCTTAGCCATCAAAGAACAATCATATCTATCATCTGAGCAATTATTGGCATTAGATGAACGAATTTATTTTGTTGTGTCCAAATTATTATTCCTCTTTTTACCAAAATCTTCTTGCTAAGACTTATTAATTTCATCATGATGGCATTCAAAAGAAAGGTGACCAATTTTACCACAGTTAAAGCACTAAAGGGTAACAAACCTTTATATTTTACAATGCCTCTTCTCAATCTTTTGATAAAGTCAACTTCCTCAACATTAGACTCCTTTGAACTAGATGTGGATGCTTCAATTTCTTCATTCCTAGCTTCTTTGAATGTAACTTCTTTCTTGTAATTTTTTACATCTCCCATTCTCATCTCATAGGCAATGAATATTCCATGTAGCTCATCAATATTGAGTTAATCCATATCTCTAGCTTCTTCTATTGCAATTTTCTTGGCGTTTTATCTAGATGGCGTATTGACCTTAAAAAAAATTAACAAAAAAAGACTCTTTCATTTCTTCTCATAGACCTTTGATAGAATTTACTATTTCATCTACTCTCAAGAGGTATTATGCAATCTTCTCTTCTTTATTCATCTTCAAACTTTCAAAATTGTTTCTAAAAATTTGTAGCTTCCAACCAACTTCCCTTTGTCATATCCTTGATAGATGTTCTTCATATTTTTCCATACATTATGTGTAGTCTTACAATGCATGACTTTGATAATAATTGAACTTGACAACCCATAAATAATTACATTCTTTTCCTTAGCATTGTCTTCATATGGCTTCTTTCTAGCCTTAGTAGTTGGAACTATAGCAGGAGTCGTATATCCCTTCACAACTGATATCCACACATCAAACCCTAATGATCAAAAATATTTTTGTATTTTAATGCTCCAAAAAGGATAGTTTGATCTATCAAAGAGAGGTACTTCATTTGTAGATAAGCCTTCTTTACTAACCATTTTGTCTTCACTTATCTAGGATCTACTTGAGTTGATTAAGCTTCTTCTAGGGAACCAGAGCTTTTATACCAATTTTTGGAACACAAAATTCTACTAAGAGGTGGATGAATTAGTAGATCTATTAAAATTTAGCCCTTAACATATAATGTAGATTAATTCCTTTTATACTTTTAAATGCAGATTAAAGTTTAACCTATAGAAACACATACATGCACAAAAAGCATCACATAAAACATAATATATGTGTAAAACCCAAGATGGGAAAAACCATAGTAAGAAATGTTGCTAGGATCTACTATCCTAATCTAGCTTCACAATAAAGTGATCTACTACAATGTTTAAGGGCACCAACCCTAAGGAGAAACCAATCCCTTAGTTTTAGGAGCACCCACTCCTAGGAAGAACCCACTCTCTAATTTGAGAACCTACCCAAATATATGATGGCACCCACCAATCATATTTACAATGAAATATATTATATTTTGTTGCAATTGAAACTACACAAATGTATATTGCAATCTCTACAACTCACTCATTGCTTTGCACCTTATTCTATCTCCTCTACTCTTCTCTACACCTTACTCTCTAAATGTTAACCTTGATTGAAATCTCTAATTTTTATTTTTGTTCTACTCAATCAAAATTAGTGCATTCTCTATCAGCAACTTGAATCTCTCCACCACTCACTACTACATCATGCACACTTCTCCTCCTTGATAATTTTCTAATTGTCTTCTTTTTGCTTAACCCAACTAAACTGCATTTATTGCCTCGAGCTTTGCACCACCATCCAACACATCTAGAAAATTCTATTAGGTTGTTCTTTCTATTTTCACCAACAAGTTACCAGCTTAGATTCATTGGATTTTTGTTAATCATATCAACTTGCAAGACCCTAAACATTAAATGAATTATAAGGGAATTTCCTTGATCAATCCAATCATGGTTCCAATCACCTTTACAATATGTGCCACCACTAAATAGATCAAAAAATAAATTAAAATGGTCACTGGAGTAAATAGATCAATTAAAATAATTCTTTATGCTGGCTACTAGTCAAAACTTGCATTCATACAAACTTAGTCATTTGTGATCGTTAACTTCAAACCTAGGTCATTGATCTCTTGTCTTCACATCATGATCCTTTAATCTCCGTTCATCATTATGTTTTTAAGAAATAACCATTGGATTTTTCACTTTTAATCTACATTGTTGATCTTATCTCATCACATATCATTGCAATATGCAACACTATTTTATTCACAATGGTAATGCTAATAAACTTTGTGATGCAATCTCCTGTCCCCACCTGTCCTCGAGGCATATGTGTCACAAGTTGTTGATTGTCATTCATTTTCCAACTTTAAAATACTATTGTCAAATTAAAGATCTATTTTATAATCACTATGGATATCCATTGCATGTAGCTTTCATAGCGTGAGGTACACCAAGATAGGTGTCATAAGCCCACTATACTATTGGCTAAAGACATGGGCCCGCAAAATCTCAATGGGTTGCTAAGCTAAAGATATCTATCATCCTTGTTAGTGTCATGCAATTCAAAACACTAATGTGAATTATTATATCGAGTAATCAACCATTGCCATCTATCTTCACATGTCACCATCTACTCTGATCACTTCGTTATTCACCTAGTCCCACCTAACACATGTCACTAGCTTGCTATCCCTCAGAGGTAGATGGGGACCCACCACAAACATAATGGGATGGAAGGAGGCCATCAATATTTAAGGCTTGATCACAACCATTGATCAAGTCAAAGGAAAATATTTTGCGCCTGACTTAGGAAAAATTATAGTCCTTAAATATTGTCTAGGTTGGTGAACACTAGATGAAGGGGCCGGTTGCACACATGACATCAAAGGCTTAATTTCTTACTTAAGAAACCTACAACTGCCAATACCTAGTCAAGACAATAACATAAACACTATAAAAGTGACATGACTGTAAATTTTAGGGTTTAACTACAAACCGCAAATCAGATCGAGATCACAAATAATTCATTCCCAAGCAGAGCATAAATCTTTTGATCATGCTAACCACATCAACTAAGTATTATAGAAAAACCTATATGAAATCTATAGTCAGATTCCTCCATAAACCTTTGAAAGTGACTTCTACAACCTCATAGAAATATTACATGAAAACATTGCAACAACTAGAAAACATGCTCCTTAGTTCATTAATCTACATTGATTCTTCTAGAACTAGATCCACTGCACCTCTAATGTCTCCTTTGACATCAATGACAACCAAGTTGCCAACATCAAGAACTAGATTAGGTCTTAAGTTCTTGGATTATTTGGACCACTCCTTAGATCTATCTAACTAGAATATTGATTCCAATTTGTACATGAACATCCTCTTCATATATCCGCCTTAGATCTCCTCAAAACTATTGAGAATCATAAAATCTTTAACTCCAATTTTATTGATTCTTTGATTTAGGAGGATTCTAAGGATGATAACTACTCTATTACATTTAGACACAATATATTATCTAGTAATTGGGTCCATCAATTAAATTGGTTGATGATTTGGAGAAATAACTCCTTTCCCAAAGTTAAGATCATTTGGTAGACTACTTTCCATGAACGTATACTTACTCTAGATAACTTGCAGAAAAATGGTCATCATCTTTGCAAAAAATGTGTTCTTTCTGAATAGAAAGATAAAACCACTTCTCACCTTCTATTTCATTAATCCTATTTGTAGACATGCAAAACTAACATCGTGCATTGAATTCTCCTATTAATCAATTAAGACAATTTATTGATTAATTTCCTAAGGTTCATTAAATAAATCAAATTATTTAATCCTTATGTTCTTCTCATTTGATTTAATAAATCAAACTGATTTAATCAAATGTCACCTCCTAATATCATCCAAGTTAATTAATCTACATTTATTAGCTTCTAATCATGATTATCATTCTCTAGATTTTGACTCAACTAGAGTCAAATCCAAACTCCTAACTAACCCACCCACTTGCACCAATAAATCATTTATTTGATTTATTATTTCCTCTAATTACATTCAAAATGGCATCAAAATGGAATATTCTTCCAATTTGAATCTTCCCCCCAAAAGGGACTTGTCCCTTCCAACAAGGTTTTAAATGCTATTTGCACAAGTCAAACATGGCATTTATTGCACCTTTCATCCCCCCTAAACATGTCATTCATCCAAATTTGAATTTGAAATTGGCACATTTGCCAAAACTTGCACATTCCTCACCCTCTCACACCTTGACAAGTGGCATCTTGTCATTGGCCCATGAATGATCCCACATTCATCAATTTGGCCTCTCCTCTCTTCAAGCTCAACTATAAGTTGAAGGCTTCTCTCCTTCAAACAACACAACAACCACATATCCAAGCATCTACACTATAGGCAACTTGAGTTCAAGCATCTCATTGTCTATCTCACTAAGCTTATCAAGGATTGGGAAAGGGCAACTTCCTACAACACTAAGTTGCACCAATCCAATATGGGATAGATTTGCTTCATGTTATTTGTGCTTTAAAATCATTTCATTTGGTATTTCTAGTTGTTTAAATGTCTTAATTTAGCATATCTAGTATGGAGCTATATTTCATAGGGTTTGTTGGATTTTTCCATGTTAGTTTGATTTACATGATATACTAACATGTTGCAGAATTTAGCCACCACACTATTGCTGGAAGGTTAAAAAAAAGAATTTAATATTTATTCAAAGTTAGTTGGATTTGGCATTAGTATGCTAAGTTGGTTTTTGATGACTAGCTCTCACTAGTATCCCATCCTTTTCTCACTAAGCTATGGTGGTATGCTCTTCTCTTCATAGGTTGGGTGCTCCAAAAAGAGTGTAAAAATAAGATATTATAGGATAAAAAACTCTATGGAAAGTTGTGGCCAACATGATTATTCATCAGATTTTCGAGGACCTCATTACAACCTCTTGTCAACCTAAAAGGAATTCCTCTAATTTGGAGTTCTCTATTTCCTCAGCCTAGAGCCTTTTTGAGGTCCCCACTTCTTTGATCTCTAGTATCCCTCTAGACAGGAGCAACACTCCATGGTCCCCCCAATCGCAACTAGCTTAATCTCAATTTTGATGACTCAACCAAAGGTAGCTTGGGTTAGGTGGGTAGGGGTTGTGTCATCAGAGACCATCCTGGGAAAATGATGTTGGCTTATGTGGTGAATTTGGGAGTTCAGGCTTCAATTTTTTCTAAGCTAGAAGTTGCCTACCATGGTATCCATATAGCAAAGAATGTGGATATATCCAACTTGGCAATCAGAGGTGATTTCAGAAATACTATAACGATGCTATGTGGGATGGGAAATCCGTCTTGGTCTCTTGAGAACCCCATCCTACTAGCTCATAATATCATGATGAATTGATAATTGTAAATCTAATCACGTGCTATGTGTAAGGAATAAAGTGTCATATACCTTCATCAACATGGGAGCCTTCACTCCTAACGTGACTATATGGGATAATATTTCTCATATCCCTGGATATGTGTGTGACTTACTTTCTAATAATGAAATGTAGTACAAAATTGAGCTTGATCTGGAATCCTTGTCAACACCTTTAGATAACTAACATAGATTGCATTTATGGCATTCTATCTCTCACAACCAATTTTTTCTTAAGCCTTCCTCTCTTTGGCTTACACATTATTCTTGGTATTTCTATAGAGTTTTGAGACCTTTTTTTTTTGGTGAGAATTACACAATGGGTGGTGATATTATTCAGGAAAAACTTGCTTCCTATGAGGTGTGGAAAAATGACAAGGAGGTTTGGACTATCTCTAGTGTAGAAATATGGCCTTGTAAGTGGAGGGTATGATGGGGCATGATCCTAATCTTTTGATGGATTTTGCTAACTGGTAGAACAAGGGTAATACCACCATTGGTGGGTGCTCCTTCCACATCAATGTGGTGCTTATTGTTGAGGTTGCTACATTTTCCTTGGATGGGGCCTACATTCCTTGAAAGTCAAAGGGTCATTATCAGAAGGATATGGAGAGGTTCCAAAAGGAGGTTGAAAAATTCAACCGTATGCAAAAATGGGTTTTACAAAGAGGACCTTCTCGAGGTGTGGAGTAGTTTGGTTGAGGTCTTAATGAGGTATGCAACTTTAAAGGGTTAGTTTAGACATTTTCATGCTCATCTCTTCCCTATGCGGAACCATTTTCATTATATTACAAAGATGAATTTTTATTTCTTTATTCTATCCTCATTAGAGCAATCTATCAAGGTTGTGTAGGTTAAAGGAAAAACCCTTCCAATTTAGTAGGGGTTAATATTTCACTTATGCCTCTTCTAGGCTACTCTAACCCCTTCCCTATCCTTTGAAAAGAAAATTATTATTATTAGTGACTCTACAAAAAAATGCAGGATTCCCTTATCATTTCTAGCTCAGTGTTGACTCCATCCTTCGATCATCATATTACCAAGTTTTGGGAAAAAACCCCTGCCACTGAGGACCCCTCTCCTCACTCTAAAAAAATGTTTCATTCACTGACCCCACCCCTATATCTACCACTGATTATGGTGTGAAGAACTCAGATGATGAGTCTTAGAAACCCACCCCTATTAATTCTCCTATTAGCTCCCTAGCCAACAAGATATTTATGAGGTTTTTCCTATTAATCCCCTTAGCCCTTAGAGATCCCCAAACCTTTGTGTTAACTTGGTGGGTGCCTCTATTGAGCCCCAATTAGACAAAGAGGTTTGTGATCAATGTGTTCCTTTGAAGAATAAATTAAATGTGAAAGGAAGAAACTTTGTGTGATTCTATGCTTAGGAGATAGAATAACAAACTTCAAACACTCTTATTAAAGGACAAACCCTAGAGATCTCAATATCAAGTATGAAAAAGAGAAAGATATCTAGAAATTGGGCTATCTTAGGGTTTGATTGTAAAATAATGAGGGGTTCACCATCAAGCTAGGGCTTGGAAAGACTAATTAAATGCGATATTTAATGTTTAAACCTAATACAATGTAATCTTTCACTAAATGACCTAAAAATGCATGTAAAACAGAACAAAAAGCTGCAAGATGGAATGTGTGCACCTAGAAACTTGAAGGAGACTGGATCAATGCCTGAAATGTTCCAACATTGATTTTAAAGCCTACTAGGATTCATATGCTATTTTGGGTGATTTAGTACTAGATTAGGGTTTCTGGGAAGAAACTCAAATTTGGCAAAAGGGTGTCTAGAACTACAAAAATATGGAAAATGACCTATACTAGGACTCATACACTAGAATTGGCATATCAATCCAGTTAGGGTTTCTTGGCACTTCAAATTCTGAATCTAGTCTTCAATATGTGCTCTTTCCTTTCTAATTTATTTTCAAATTTGAAACCCGGATTTGCAATCTATAGAACTTCTCCAATGATCACCAATGCAAGGTGGAAACTTTGACAATTTTCAACACTTTTACAACTTTCTCTAAACTTTTTCTTCAATATGTCTATAATTTAAACTTGCAAATCACACACGAAAGAGAGGGAAAAATGTTTTTTTGTTAGTAGAAAGGGGTTTTCCTTTGTCAAACCCCATTTTGGTAATCAAACCTTAAGATGAAATAAAATAGGAATGGAGAATGATGAATGAACAAAATATGATGTTGCAACTCACCAAACGACAACAATAAAGTTATTCAAACATGTATGAAGTGGATCCAATGAATGTAGATATTTTCTCTTGCTTGAATACGATAGATCTTGACTTGAATGCTAGCTTGAATCATGAAACCCTACATCACAATTATTAGCTCAAGAACAAACATGATGCATGATGACTTTGGCATGATACTTGATGCTTGAATAATTCTCCAAAACACTTGATAATGAGCCTTTGAATTTTATTGAATTCTCTTGCAAACACTTGAATTCTATTGTGAACTCAAACATGTTATAAGGATGAATACTTGAATGCTTGGGGTGAAAATGAGTGAAATAACACTGTATTTATACTTTTTTATGCAAAAAATTCCTGAAATTATAACACTACAAGGTGACATTAGATATAGGAGGATAAAATACCAACAATAATTTGAGTTAATTTTGATTTTGGGCCACATGGGACTCATATGCGCAAGGTGGTGTATGAGTCCCATTAGGCATAAATTATGGGACAATTTTCAAAAATACTTAGGAAGGTGTAAAATCTAGATCATGAACAAAAAGCCTAGGTGGACTCATACGCCCAAGGTGGTGTATGAGTGATCAACCACCAAATCTAGGCCACACAACGTAAAAACACCTAAATTATGATTTGATGTTGATTTGTATCAAGATCATCTTCAAAAAAATGGATTAGATGAGGCATGTGGATGTAAAATAGGGCCAATTAAAGTATAAAGGAGCCCAATTATTAATGACAACAGTTCACAACACACTAAATAGGATACAATTATGTTCATTTAGTTCACTGCAGTCCAATACCTAATGTGAGTGCATTAAACACATTACAACACTAAGTTAAGGCATCATTAAGCTCAATTTTATAAGGAGGGCCCAAACAAGAGTGAAAATTTCATAAAAAATTTTTTTCAAGACTACATTTAGCCCCCACTTTAGTGAGAGTATGAAATCTCTTCAAACTCACACTAGAGTAGACCAATTCACATCAAGAGGGCTCCAAATGTACCAATTCCAGTAGGATATGATGACAAGAATCAAGAGGGGTGATCAAGCCCCTAGGATCAAGATCCCATGGAAAACCATCATAGGAAGAAAAAAACACACATGAAAATAATGTAAAGAGCATCATTAAGGCGCAAGCATACACTACCAAAGACAAAGAGAAATAAATTGAAATAAAAGGGGTGGATGACACAAAAAGAGAAAAAAAAAAGAAAAACATTTTGAGTCAACATGGAAGAGACATGAATGTCTCGATTCCTTGTGTCATCCCCACAAGGAAAACACAAGAAAAATAAAATAAAATAAAGAAATGTAAGGAAAAATATTTTGGGTCAACATGGAACAGACATGAATGTCTTGATGCCTTGCGTCATCCCCAAAAGGTAAAAAAAAAACAAATTAAAAAATGATAAAAGGGATAGAAAAAAGATGTATGAAATAAAGAAGAATGAAGGTACAAATAGAGGAATGTCACAAAAAGAGAGAGACACTTCAAAAATAACACCATAGGGGATTGAATCAAGCACATGTAATTACACCAAGGAAAAATGAAAAAGAAATAATGCAAAAGACTAGAAAGGCACATGAAAATTAACCTAAAGTAGGTCGTCCACATCTTAATCATGTTCATTGTATGTTGAAGGTGGACAACTAGATAAAGGGACAATAGCAAGTGCCGAACTAGGGCCATTACCAATTTCAACACTCTTCGTAGGAGAATTGTCATTTAAGCTCACGGAAGAAGAAAATAATGTATTCAATTCATTATGCACCTCCTCATCAATTTTAGTAATATCATCATCATCTAAATTGATCACAATAAGAGGTTGAATGATAATGTATAAAGAAGGGTTTAACTTGTGTCTTGATTGCACTATAGAATCTTTTGGCTGTGAGGGAGATTCATTTTGCATTGCTTTAGTAAAGTTTGGATTTTTATTTTCGTTGTTTATTTCTTCATTTAGCTTTTGAGAAAGGGCATAATATCTATTCCTACGCTCTCTAGCACCTCTATTTATTTTAGTTATATTTTCAAGTTTTGTTTGTGGAGCGGGTTGATCAACCATAGTTTTATCGTCCCCGAGGGTAGAAATAGAAGGAACCATGGTAGGTTGTTCAACCACTTTCTCTTTGACTTTGTTAACTTGTTTTATTCTAGGTGTAACAAGATTGTTTTCATTATCTCTTGGTCTTTTGTAGAAAATAGGTGAAGGTTCTATCTTAGGTTTGTCTTGGTCATTTTGAAATTCTTTAGGTTCAATCATGGTTTTGTGAAGGATGGTAGGCTTGATGGTGGGTGGAGGCGTGTTTCAGAAGGATAATTCTGCTATTTTATTTGCCTTGAAATTTTGGTAGGATTTGAAAAAGAAGTCTTCTCGAGGTTTAATAGGTTCCATAGGCTCAAACCATAAGAAATCTAAGGAAAATTTTCCACAAGAATAAAAAGAGTTAAAACCACTATGATGCATAGTGAAAATTTCATTGTCAAAGGGAAACCTTAAGCATTTATGCACAACCAATAGTACAACATTCATGAAGTGAAGCCATGGATAGCCTAGCTTCACATGAAATTGGTTTGACTGTGGGATGATGGAGAATGAGACATCTAGAATTTTTGGTCCTACTTGCAAAGGTAAGGTGATTCATCCCATCGTAGGGCAAGCAAAACCATTACACGTCTTGATCCATGCTTTTGATTTATTGTAAATATCTTGATAGAGTTCATGCAAAAGTAAGAATTCCTTGGTGACTAAGTTCTCTCCATAGATGGGATCAATTAATATCCCATTAGTGCGCTTATCATAGATATGACCGACTATGTAAAGAGGACCATCAAGTGCATGTTTAAGTATATCTTTAGAGGAGAAAGAAATATCAAGAGGCTTTTGAGTTCCGCATTTACGATGTTGAGTTTCAACCAATGCAATAAAACCATCGATAGAATTTTGTTCCTGTTGATCAATATCGATAGGACTTTGTTGAATTGTATCTATGTTCTCATCATCCATGTCAACATTCATAATATCAGCCTTTGTAGTTTCACTAGCTTTGACAAGTTAAATATTATGTTTTGGCATGGGATTGGTAAAGATTTGCAAGTTCTAGTTAGGAGGGGCAACAAATTTAATTCCTTGATCATTAACACCTCCAATGGAAATTCAACCAGAATCAATGAGGTCTTGCACAAGATGTTTAAGACACTTGCAATGTTCCTTATCGTGTCTGTTTTGTCAGTGATAATGGAAATAAAAATTTCATCTAAAGTTTTGAGGTAGGGGATTATTAGGATCAGATGTTTTAATGGGAGGCAAGCTAATCTTTGTTGTTTTAAGAGTTGGGTCATTGTGTTATGAAGGGTATTGGGTAAGGGAGTGAATTGCCTTTTTGGGTCCCCATAGCCAAAGGGATCATTGCTTTATCAATAGCTACTTGGGTATTGGTATTTTGACTTATTTTTTGAGGGGAGTTAACTTGAAGGAATCATTTATTCTACTTTCTAAAAGGTTGGTAATTGTTTTGTATTGTAGAATCATACTTCTTAGTTCGACTAGAAGTGGACATTGTATCATGACTACTAATTGAGTTTTGATAATCACACAGTGCAGTACATAAGTGCATGAATGAGGGGGAATTTCATCATGGTAAGCTTATATTGTATCTTACTTTTCAAATTCTCTATGTATTTTTTTTTAAGGTGAGGGTCAGGAACTTGGACATCAATTTGGGAATAAAGTGATTGATAGCACGAAGTAAAGCCAATAATATTTTCTTCTTCTTTTTGCTTAGATCTCATCAGATCAGCCAAGGTCATCTTAGGATTCATATGCACTTGGAAATAGTTTATAAATTTCTCAACAAGTTCATTGAATGAATGAATTGAGTTGTTCGGTAATGAAGAAAACCATTCTAAGGTAGTATCCTTCATGGATCTAGTGAAAATGTTAGCCAAGATTTTTTCATCAAGGACAAAGTCACTACATAAGGTGGTATAGGTGGCAACATGGTTAGAAGGATCTCCTTTCCCCTATATTTCTCAAATCTAGGCACATTTACACTTTCTGGTATCCGTGTTCGTAATATGTCCAAGTACAATGGACTAATTTTGACATAATATGTAAGTGGACCATTTTTATTTTCGTTGATGGTGGAGATTTTCTTTTGAAGGGATGAAACAATTTGCAAAAGTTGATTTATGAGAGGGTCGTTACTTGTATTATTAGATGGAGGTGAATATGGTGGGGGTGTGTATGTGTTTGAAGTAAAATTTAATGGAATGCTTATAGCTAGTAAATTGATAGGATATATTGATGTGTGATGTTAGAATGGTACTAGGGATGCTAGTGTAAATACCAAAGGAAGGAATCACATTACTCGTCAGTTGCATTGTTATTGTAACTTGAGGGTTGGTATAGGTAGGAATAAAGGAAATTTTTGTGGGAGGAGGAATTTGAATTCCTCCTTGGCTTGTGACATTATTCATAGGTACAAGATTACTAGCATTTGAGGGTCCAAGTGTTTTCCAAATATTTCAACTATGTTATGCACAAGGTCAAGTTCATCTTCACTTTCAAGAATGCAATGAATGTTATCTATAGTAGAGATAGAAGTGGCTGAAATGTTTTCATTTTGCACTTAATGTTGTACGTTTGCTTAATCTTCATGAATTTGGATTATGTTTTCTTGCATAATACTAGCAATCATTGTTTGAACATGCATCACACTACTTGAAGGCAAAGAGTTGTTAATGATATGATCCATCCCTAGTGTACTAGGAGTGAAAGAGCTAGACAACCCAAGATCCATGATGATTGTACTATCATAGGATGACATGAATCTTGAACTTTGTCTCACTATAGTAGCAATAGGACACCAAATACTCATGCAAGCGCTACTAAATGAAAAATGAATGAAATTGAAATTTAAACTAAGAACAATAACAAAAACTTTGCAAAATAAAACAAAAAGTTATCAACAACAAACAAGAGCACAAAAATAGAGTTTTAAATTTTAGAAAATGCAGTGCAAAAGCTACATTGGGACAAAATCGCCCAAGGGGCGTATGAATCCCAATGAGGGTTTTTTTCAAAATTTTCAAAATACATTAGGTGATTTTTATGATTTTTAGTTTGTATGATTGGTAACCTACATGAAAATGCATATTTTATATGATTTGAAATGATTTGAAATGCAAAAATGCAACCTATATGCACTTCACAAATGCAAAATTGGAAACCCTAGAATGCCAATTAACTAGTGTAAACCCTAATGCAATGCTAATGCAAGAAAGATCTAGGATGATGATGCACTCCAAATTAGAATTATGATGTTCTAAATGAAAGTTCACAAAAATGAAAGGAAGAATTTTTTTGTGATTCTATGCTTGGGAGATAAAAGAATAAACTTCAAACACTCTCATTCAAGGACAAGCCCTAGAGATCTCAACCTCAAGTATGCAAAGGGGAAAAGGATCTAGCAATAGGGTTATCCAAGGGTCTTATTGTAAGCTAATGAGGGACTCACCACAAAGCTAGGTCTTGGAAAGTTTACTGAAACGCAATATGTAATTGTAACATAGATTTTGGTATCCACTTAGGGTCTCTCACACTTGTAGGGTTTTTCATCTAAAAGGATAGAGAGGGTTACCAAAATGCTAAGGGTTACATTCAAATATTAGGGGTTGATGTGATGTGTGTGGAATGCCCTAAATATTATAAATTGATAAAAGAGACTAACTACTAATGCAAAACCTAGAAAATTAACTATGTTTGAAAACACATAATGATATGCAAACATTAAACTAAATGACCTAAGAAAGCTTATCAAACAAGAGAGAAAATTGGAAGTGAAATTTGTGCACCTAGAAATGAGTCGAAGAATAGATTGGAGGCTGTAAATGCTGTTGAATCTAGAATTTTGGCCTGCTGGGACATTTACACTATTTTGGGTGACCTAGTCTAGTTTATGGGAAACTCTACCAGAACAAGTTTTTGACAAAAGGGCACTCAAATCTACAAAAATCCTATTTTGGACCAGGTAGTGGGACTAAGTGACCACTAATAGTGACCTAGTCCACTTCTAGGTTTCGAGAAATCTGAAGATGCACTCGGTAGTCCTTGATTTGCTCTTTTCCTCCTGGTAAGTCTCTATATCTGAAACCTTGATTCTTGGCTTGTAGGTGTCTTTTAAGGTATTTTTTACCCTAGCCAATAAGGAGGTGTCTTCAACAAGTCTTCAATCAATTCTTCAATGATTTCCAAACCTCCAAAGTACCTAAATCTACAAACACACAAGGAGAGGAGGAGAAAATGTTGATTGTTAGGGATTGGGTTTAGATAATCAAATAAAATGATGAAATAATGTAACAAAACATGAAACAATGGAGTTTACCTTTCCATGATGAGAGATCTTGAGTTGTAGCAATGGAAGATTCAACCCTTGAGTACTTCAGCAAGATGTATTGGTGGTTTAGAATACTCAAACCCTAGCTTGCTTGAGAATAGTAGTGGATGAAGAGTGGAGAGTGAATGAGAGAGTTGTGAATTATGATGAATTAGGGTTAAAATGAGGGGAGAAACCCTTATTTATAAATTCTATTCCCTAAATTCCTTGCAAATAACACAAGACAGGTCGACCTTAGGGTTTAGGAGATAAAATCGCGCAAGAAATTTAAGTTAAATTTGAATTTTATGCAAAAGGAACTAGGTCATCCAAATTGGCAACCTAGTCCACTTGGACAAATTCAAGTGGTGGTTAGGAATTAAAATATGATTAATGATTTTTCTTAGGATTGTCTCCTGAAACACACCAAAGTAAGACTTATAAGTGCATTAAGGGGTCATTATGCCATAGGAAAGGGTCAATTGAGTTATGACAAGGCTAGGAAAATGTGAAAATGTTTTACAACACCTTACAACTCTTTGGCACAAGGCTTGGAAAGGGGTAAAAAGATGTCCAAAATCCATAGGCAAGGGTCTGAATGAGTGACAAGTGTCAAGGCTATACTTTTTGGCAACACATTTAGCCCCCACTTTAGTGAGAGGATGAACTTGCTTGAAACTCACAATCAAGTAGCCCAATGGAGATGGTGAAGAATGCTGGAGAATGATGAAGGTAGTCAAGTCCCCAGGGTTCAATATTCTAAGTCAAGTTGACATCAGTACCAAAGAACACATTCAAGGGTGAATGATATGCAGTAAAACAAGATACATGTTCATGTATTGGCAAGGAATAAAGGAAAGATAAGAAGGAAATTGAAAAGAATTGGATCAAGCTTTGATCATTTATGCAGCTAGTTGTGGATCAGATCTAGGTTGTTTTTCCAAAAAGAGATGTGTACTCACTCTGGGGCAATGAGAATTTTGGTTGTCCACTAGGTGAGAAGGCCTAAAAGGTGAGAAACATACATCAACTAGTATGCACTCACACACACAAAGGTGGCTATGGGGAAAGTCGTGTCACTAGTTGGGCTTCCCACTTAACCATACCAAAGTTATACCTCTTGATAACTTTGATAAGGTGCCACAAAATAGAATGATGTTGTAATAGTGATAGGATTGTTGAAAGGTATTTTTCTTTTGTTTATGTGAGGTCTCATCTTAAGGAATATTATGTGTAATCTCACTGAGAGAGGAAGAATGCAAATGGACTCATCTTGTATGCAAGAGAGGAAAAATGTGAATGGAATCATCTTGTTTCCAAGAGAGGAAAAATGAAAATGGACTCATCTTGTTTCCAAGAGAGGAAAAATGAAAATGGACTCATCTTGTTTCCAAGAGAGGAAAAATGTAAATGGACTCATCTTGTTTGCAAGAGAGGAAAAAGTGCAAATGTCTCATCCTGAGCAAAATTGTACCTAATGTTTTCAAGAGAGGGAGTCACAAGAAAAATAAATCACCCAATGAAATGTGAGTGTCAATGTATGCCCCCACTTAAAAGTGGTTTCTAACACCATTATTATGAGAAATTTCTTGAAAGTAGAAGAAGAGAGAGGATATGAGAGATTTTCCAGAAAGCCCTATGCCAAGTCATATGTTTTCAAGAAGTTACATCATGAAAAGGGGTAGTAAGTCACATGTGAGTCAACTTAAGACATGTCATCCACATCCCAAGCTTGCTTGTATATGTTAATGAAAGGTTAACAACTAGTCAAAAGAGACAACAACAAGTGATATATGAGGACAAGGCTAACGAACTCCGTGCCCCCACTTAGTGAAGGAAAATATTGATTTGAAAGAATTCATGAGATTGAAGGGAGAGTGAAAAAGTAGTATCAATTAGAGGAATGAGGTGCACCCTCATAAGGGAGAGCATAAAGCTCCTTAAGATGTGGAATTTTACTACTCAAGGCCTTGCATTCATTAGTGTAGTGACCATGAACTCGGTGATATGCACAAGAGGAATGTTTGTTGGAACATTTATTTTGAGTGCAGGGAGGGAGGAAAATCAAGTGATCTTTGAGGAGTCTTGAAAAGATACCCTCTTGATCAAGGTTAAAAGGTGGTCCTTTGGTTTGTAACAATATTTCCTGGGGCATCTGGAAAGAACGCAACAATAGAATTTTTAGGAACAAAGAAGCCCCTGTAGATCAGGCCTTTGATAATATTGTTAGGAATCTAAAGGAAAATCTCAGTGCTATGGCCCCAAAGGATAGAAAGATTTCGAATGCTGAGTTTTCGAACTATGATCTTGGCATTGCTAAGGATTGGAACATACTCTCCATTCTATCTAGTTTTATAATGAAGATTAAAAAGGACAGAGTGGGAGTTTGCTGTACTTTTCCGCCTGATGGGTGGATCAAAGCTAACTTTGATGGTGTGGCTAAAGGTAATCCGGGGGTGGAGGACTGTGGTGGAGTTATAAGGGATACCTATGGAAATTTCATGGGTGCAACGACCTCTCCTCTTGGCTCTCAAACTAATCATTTGGCAGAGGCGACTGGAGCCTACCATATTATAAACTTAGCCCAAAGCCTCAATATTAAAAATTTATGGTTGGAAGGTGATTCCAAAAAAATAATTGACTGCCTCTGTGGCACGTCTCCTCCCTCATGGACCATCAAATCTTGGATAGATGAAGCTAAACTGAAATTGGACGGTTTTGAAAAAGTTAAAATAACACACGCCTACAGAGAAGCCAATGCTGTTACAGATTTTTTTGCTAATGAAGGAGTTAAGCGTGAAGATTTGTGTACTTGGCTAAATTATAGCGATCTAAATGTTGAAGTATGTGCCCTATTAAATTATGATAGATCACATGGTAAAGCATCGTGTTAGCCCTTCAATGAGGACAGGTCGGATATCTCACATCACAATCATTAGATTGAATGGTACCGAGCCCGGTGGAGTAAATTGTAAGTTTACCCCGCACGCTTTGTGGGTGTTTAGATTTGGTGGGGCCAATTTTAGAAAGGACTATGTTTGGTTCTTTCTCTCTGTGTCGACCAATATGGGTGGGGACAGAAAGCGATCTGAGCCAGACAACTATGATATCCACATGAAAAATGCAAAGGTATGGAACAAGATAAAAAGCGGAGGTCTATTACCCTTTCTGGAGAAGCTTCATGGTTCTGACATGGAGGCAATGAAGCTCTTTGCCAAGAACTAGCATGATGGAAATCTAACTCTGTTCGGCAGTAATTTTGAGCTCAACGAAGACTTAATTGCCAAAGTCACTAGTTTACCTATGGATGGTAAGAAGTTTTTTAGGGACAGGGCTTATTCGGATGAAGCTGTAATCAGATTCCCAAAAAATGATAAGGAGAAGCAGAACCTGATTAAATTGCAAATAGCTATTTTGATGTTGATTCCATCAAGTCTATATGGCGGAAGGTGCTTCGAGCCATCATGGAATATATCACTGTGGATGGCCGCTTCACAAAAGTCTACGGGTACCACTTCGCCCTCCTCAACCATTTTCGCCATAAGGTTAGGGTTTCTATTCCTTACTATCTTTTTTGCTCTCTAAAGAAAAGCTTGGAGGATAAAAAAAAGAATCCCAAAAGATTCCCTATCCTCCATACTAGTTTAATCAGGCTCATTGTTGTTTATCTACATGAGCATGCCCCTGCTACCTCAAAAGCCAACCTTGATATTGACAGTGAGGATACTGAGCCTAGTGGCTTGGATTATATGCCAGCCCTAAAACTAGGCCTAAAGACCCTAGTCTGCAAGCTGGCCCTTCTAGGAACCCAGGTAAAATCCGGAGTGAGCTTAAGCCCTTTTGTCTTCCTCGTAAGAACAGCCCTACGGGCAAGTCCACCTAGGCTAAAAGTCTTGTTTCTTATTCTGAAGAGTCTTCTGAGCCGGAGGAAGCCACTACCTATACTTCTGAGTGTTGTGAGGGCCCTGCCCCTGACTTACAGAATGTTTATTCCCCTGTTAATGCTGGTAAAGAGCCATCCCTAGATTTCCTTCATCTGGCAAAAAACAACTCCGAAACCCACTCTAAAGTCCTGGACTGGACTTTATCCGAAATTAATGAGCTTAAAATAAAAAATTGGGCCCTGTAATACAAAATTGAGGAAATGGGAGTCAAGATTGCGGATTTGGGTAAGAAAGATACGGTCCACAGCTACAGGATTACAGATAATGAGATTGAGGGCTCAAGAATCAACATCAAAACTATTACTGAATAGAACCACAGAATAGCAAGACACAATGTAATAATAATCAACGCTATGACCGAAAAACTTGATAAAGCTCAGCAGGGTTCCTTGGTGGTGGATCTTGATGATACTGAAGAAAAAAGCCAGGAAACTGATGGTGGTATATCTAGAAGAACCAGAGCTAATTTGAAGCGAAAGGCTCCCTTAACCCCGAAAATGGTGCTGTAGGATGCCAAATCTCACACATTGTTTGTATGGACTGGCATCCTCATAGAATAACATATACCATTTACTCCAAACAAAATGCTAAAACTAAACAAACATGCAATGGAGAAAATGAAATACAACCTATTCTATGGTGGATTGATGCCCTCCATGAAGATGTGAGAGAGCCCTTTCCCAATCCCTTTCTAAGCCAAATGAGATAGACAATGAGTTGCTATGAGCTCAAGTTGCCTATAGTTTAGATGCCTTCCAAGTGTGTTGTAGAAATGAGAGAAAATGCCTTGCATTTATAGGAAAAGTTGATAGAAGAGAGGCCAAAATTAGGCAATGTGGGACTAAATCCCATCCAATAGGATAGAGACACTTGTCATAATGGGATTGGTCAAAGCTTGTGCAAGTTTTGGCCAATGTGCCCATTCAAATTTGAAAAATGTCAATAAATGCATGTTGTTGAGGGTTTTGGGGGGAATAATCTTTGTTCAAAAAAGTCAAAGATGAGAGTTGTTGAGGGAAAATAACTCTTTTTAATAGATCAATAAATTTATTTATTGATGCACTTGGGTGGGTTAGTTAGGAGTTTAGGTTTGACTCTAGTTGAGTCAAAAGCTAGAGAATGGTAATTGTGATTAAAAGTTAATTAAATTTAGATTAATTAACTTAGGGGATTTTAGGGATTTGATATTTGATTTTAAATCAGTTTGATTTATTAAATCAAATAAGAAGAACCTTAGGAACTTAATTAAATAATTTGATTTATTTAATTAAGCTTGATGAACCTTAGGATTAAATCAATAAATTGCTTTAATTGATTAGTAGAAGAAACGAATGCATGATGTTAGTTACAGTGGAATGCATAATGTTATTTTTGGATGTCTACATTTTGCCCCTCTTTGAAGCAATGTACTCGTTGCATTGGTTCAAAGAATGATGTTGCCGGCATCGAAATTAAAAAATTCTTTGGTTTTTTCGGATGCCCTAGTGGAAAATAAGTACGTTAGTACATTGCCCCCTTGAGAGATCAAGCGAAAAGATACAATTTGAGGTGGATCTCGCGACAAAGAGGTTCAAAATGGATGTATGGATGGTTAGACTATATGATAATGATGATGAAAATGAGATGTTTGGAAGATGCTTAGGATAACAAATTTATACTATCGTAAACAACTTTGAATGATTATGCAATGCATGTGAGATGGATGAGATGGATGATGTTGTCCTGATATGATAGTATGACATGATTATGTGAAATGAGAATACGGATGCAAGATGGATGCATTGTTAGCGTGACAGAAGATAGAAGAACGAGAGGGATAAACCCTTAAATCTAAGAAGAATGTAGAAGTCCAATAAGTCTCCTAGTCATCAAGACTTTATTGGATATGACGATGAATGATGATGATGTGTTGCTTATCTAGGGATGGGAAAAGAGCATACCTTTCTTTATGTTTGATAACACATGTAGGTGCGATGCATCAAGGTATTAAGAACCAGGATGGCGTTGCGCCTAGTGTGATGGACTTTGACTCGACAATCAGATAGGAGTACTCTTGTTCACACTTGACAAACATAACCTTATTCAGAATGCAGTTCAGATATCATAAACATCTCGGACCAAAACATAAAAAGGCAAGCCTTCTTATGTGGTCAACAAGATACCTAAAACATCCTTCCTACAAACAAAACAAAGTATGCATGACGAAGTTATTTTACAAGAATATCCAACAAACACAATAGATAAAAAGATAATGATCGTTGCCCCATTCCTTTCTCTCTAAACCTGTTTTGTTTAGGCATCATCGAGAGGTCCTTGGAATGAGCGCAAAATAAGATAGGTCAAAAAGACCAAAATAAAGTAAACAAACAAGTTGATGTTCTTCGTATCGTTTGCCAAGGCTAAACTACTGTGGGGTACATGATGCTTATGTCCATCGTAGGAAAGCTTCATCCTAGGACATGTAGTGATCAGGGTTTTGGTGAGACTGATTGCGTGATAAGCTATTGATACTCCGAGTTGACCAACTTGCTAACTTACTGACTTAGACCTTCGAGACTTTGACGATAAGGCGTTCACTTTAGAACCTGCTAAACTTGCTTCTGACTAACTCACCAAAGGGTGAAAATGATGATGATTTATTATGAGTGATGACAATCACGGGTGAAAGCGAGATGAAATGGATGCACCATTTTGGTTTTTTTCAAATGTTTTGAGGCTGTTTTTGGTATTTTTGGAATTTTACAAATGTTTTTGGTATTTTCAAGATTTTCCAATGTTTTTGGTATTTTCAAGATTTTACAACGAACAGACTAACTTAAAGACCTATCCTAGGGGTCTCGGGAGCTGATCCATAGATTAGCCTTGCCTACGTTATATACGCAGAGACCACGTAGTTCGACTGGTGGTGGACTGACTTGATGATAATATGGACAAATGGATTGCCATTTTATTGCCTAAAGGACTGACTTAAGATGCAGACTAGATGGGCAAATGGATTGCCAATGCGACGGACGCCTAAAGGACTGACCCAACCATCGCGGGGGATGATCAAAGATCAGCCTTGCCTACGTTCAAGCTCAGAGACAACGTAGTTCGACAAGGTAGAAAAAAAATAAAATTGACAAGATTTAATGATGAAATTTTTGAAGATTTTCTAATATTTCGACATGTTTTTGGATTTTTGATGATTTTTCTAGATGTTTTGGATTTTTTCTGATGAATTTTGACGATTCAGATATGTGATGATATCAGTGCTTTGTTTCAAGATTTTGTTGAAAACCAAGCTTAATGTTGATCAATCGGACTGATGGATTGATAGTTTGACTAAGTGTGTTAAGTCAAACAAAAGTGATAATGCACTTGTAAACTCCATGAAGTTGTGTTATCCTAGAGTAAACTCGTACAAAAAGGATAATTTGGCTAGGTGTGTTAAGCCAAACAAGGTGATTATGGATTTGATAATTTGGCTAAGTGTGTTAAGCCAAACAGAGTGATGATAATGAACTTGTAAACCCAAGGAAGTTGTGTTATCCTAGAGTAAACTCGTGCACAAGATGATAGTTTGACTAAGTGTGTTAAGTCAAACAAGGTGATGATTGATTGGATTCGATTGATCAAGATTTATGAAGCTTGATTTGGAACAAAATTATTTTGATGATTTGATGTGACATTGAAGTAGACATTAGATGCAACTGATATGAATTATTTGGATTGATGTTCAATGAAAGATAGAGCATGATAAGGAATGTCTTCCTCTCAAAAATATGCCATGGGCTAGTGACTTGGATTTTGGCTCACAAATGATTTGACCAAGTTGATTTCACGTTTTCCAATGCTCGGATCTCCACATAAGTTATAGGATATAGATCAAGATTTATTCACGAAGCAAGATGTAATTATCTGCCCCCAATGTCTAGCAATGTATGGAATGCCATGGGTGGATTCTTGGATAGATGGATGGGTATGGTAAGCATGCAAAGGATGCCAAGGATTATCTTGTGACAAGATAAGGTGTTCAAATAGAGGAACGCTCATTCATATAATGCTTCAAGGCTCATATAGCATTGGGTAGGATAGGATCAATGAAAATGACCCATGTCAAGATTTTTACCATAAGCAAGCGTAAAGTGTGCTCCAAAAATTTTATCAAGATCAAGGTAACTTGGACCTTGGATGCAGATGGATAAAAATGGGTTGGATAAATAGTTCATGGGTGAATGAATGATACAGCTCAAATGATGGCCTTATAATGGATGCGATAAGATGCTTTCTCCTGAACTAGCGCACGTAGATGCTCGATTCTACACATGACGCCTGTTTGCCAGGTTTTTATCATGGTACTTGTCCAAAGCGCCACCGAAATGGTTTTCGCTGGAGGACAATTTTTTTTCTTTACTGTTTTCAATCCTTTTTCTGATTTTTTTGGATTTTTATATTTTTATGATTTTTTTTGTTGTCACCAAGATGCCTTTTTGCCAAGTTTTCATCAAGGTGACCATTTTTTCAGGACATTTTTCTGATTTTTTTGTATTTTCTGAGAGATTTTAAGCTGATGCTGAACCACTTGGTGGTGCTGATGTTGATGCTTCTGTCATAACGTGCCATCGGTATCCTGTTTGAAGAAGTTGCTTTGCCAAGATACGTGCACTTGAATGCAACTTTTGAGAAATTTGTTCTGCTTTGCTGATACCGGAGTTAACTTTGTCTTTGTGCGCACATCGCGATAGAGTGCCCTCTGAATCCTTATGACGAAGGGTCACTTCCAACACATGGTCAATGTGTGAATTGGATATCATGCGTGGAGGCATGGATGGAGTGTGTTTTAGGAGTAAAATATGGATTGGTTGATAGTTTGGAACCTTTGACTCTCCAAACTTGGGAAGATGAGCAATAATGGGTGGATATGGAAGTGTATATGGGATTAGGACCAACTTCTTGATACACTTTGTATATCACTTGAGAAGCTTTATTTTGCTTTTGTGGAAATCTTTGATGGATACTTGCCCCATTTTTATTTTGCCCCATAGTTTCTTTGACTAATGGAGTTTGATAGGGATAGTCATTCTTTGTATTCTTTGGTATCCACTTGTATTTTATTTGTCCTTCATGCTTCATCCTTTGATTCAAATCTTTCTTTTGACATTGGTCCCAATTTGTGGATGGGGTGATGGGTGGATGAAGATTTATGACATGGCGGGTTGTAGTATTAGCATCAGTTTCATCATAAGGATCCTTCATGCTCCCTATGTTGACATTTTCTCGAGACGAAGTTGCCCCCAGTATGGTGATAGTATTACTGATATGTTGAGATCCCTTGATTGTTGAATAACCAAGGCCTTGACTCTTAGGATTTCCAAAAATCTGCACTGGTTCTAGGATACCCTGTTCCTGTAGGCCTAATCCTCTACCTTGATAATTCATTTGTTGAAACATTTTATTTGCAAAAGGATATGATTTCCCTTGGAAACAAGGTGTTTCTCCTTCTCTACTCTGTGGTGGACCTTCAAATGTGTCAGCTTCTTTATTGATGAGATAGCTAGCCTTTAAAAAGGTGAGTGATCCAAGTTTATAAGTGATAGGATCTTCTGCATGTGGGATGACTTCCTGATTAATATCTTCAACTTGATCTTGTGACATATCAGATTGTAGTGCTTCTTCAAGAAGTGTTGATGCTTCGCTGTCTACACAAATGTCTTCCTCATGACTCACTTCATAGGATGTTTCTGATTCATGACTTATGTACAAGCCTTCTTCATGATCCATTTCTGATATGTCTCTGCATTTCTCTACATCTTGATCATGTGTACAAATTTTAAGAGTAGGAGACTCTTGTTCCTCAGTAAGAGTATGAAACTCTTGTTTTAAATGAAGATCATCTACAGGTCCATCCAAAGAAAGCATCTCATGGATAGATGGAAGAGTATGTGCTATGCGGATATGGTCATCATTTGCAACATCTTGTATAGATAGGAGAGTGTCCATTATATTGTTGTAGTAGCTTGGAGATACAAATTCTCGATCGTGAGTGACTTCAGAATTGCTTTCAACATGCTTTGGATCAAGTTCTTGACATGGGTCAATTTCAAAGAACGGATTTCTTTCTTGGATATCTTCATTAGGCATAGGAATATTCTCAAATTTCATGAGGTCAAAGGATGGCCATATGTTTTGGAGAGGATCATTGCTAGACCTTGGTGAAAGATGTTGATCATGCTTTGGAACAAATTCTTGAGATATGTCTTCTAACTCATTAGGTGATGTAGAGACATTTTCAACATTGTCATTAGTCAAAGGATCTTGATCATCATTTTGAATTATTATGGTGGGAATCAGTTGCAAGCTTTGTTGTGGGAGTAAGGCCTGCGTTTTCTGCTAAGCCAACAACGCTTGTTGTTCGTCATGTTGTTTTTGTGCCAACAAAGCTTTTTGTTGGGATCTTTGTTGTGCTACTTCTTCTTGGATTGCTTGCAATAGTGCCCAGAATTCTGCTTGCGCTTGCGCTTGTTGGGCTACTTGAGCCGCTTGTGCTTGCTGAGCAACTAGCTGTGTAGCTTGTTGGGCTTGGAGTGCCTTTTTGCGGGAAGCTTCTTGTGCAGCTTGCAACATGATGGAGAATGAATTGGTCATGTTGTATTTTGGCGGTGGTGGTGGTGGTGGTGGAATGGGAATGCTATTGATTGTTGGGGTCGTTTGGATGGTTGCCATCTGTTGTTGCGATATCGATGGAAAAATGGGATGATTTGGTATGATGTTTTGATTTGGCATGATAGATTGAAATTGAACATTGTTGTGGTCTAGAATCATATTTCCTTGATTTAGGTAACTTTGATTTTGCATGGGGTTACCTTGACTTGGATCAATACCTAGAGTTGTCAACATAATGATTGGATTTTGAACAACATTGATGGGATTTGAAATGTTCATGTTCAACAAATTTGTATTTGGAATGTATGGATTTTGTGGGATAATGTTGTTTGGAAAACTCATGCATTGAGTGTTTGGTTGATAGATTTTCAGATTTGGACTTGGATTGAAATCTACCATTGGGAAAGGTGTTCCAAACTTTGGATCGGGCATACTCACATTTGTTGTACCATTCATTTTTGTATGAGATAATGCTCCCATGTATGCATTGTACAAGCTTTGAAAATCAAATGGTATTGCAAGGCTTGGATAGTTTGGTTGAATCGAATTGCTCATGATGGATGGATCAAGTTTATATTCCATGTCCCTCTTGTGTTGAGATCGAGTTTGAACCATAAAATGAAGATCAATTTTTAGGAATGTAAGAGATGAACCTCTAATCCTTTAGATCGGTCTAAACCTTAGGTTCAAAGAAGCAAAGAACTAGGATAATTGAAGGATCAAAGCGATAATGAGGATGAGATAAATGGAAGATGAGTGATATGGATGAAT
>VCHN02004862.1:0-10909 GCA_007115665.2 Sequoiadendron giganteum
ATCTCAATGGCCGGATCCGTATCATCCTCGGGTTCTCTCCTCATTCTGTCGGAAAGCCAATCAGGCACTGTCTGCTGTGGATTACAAACAACAAGGGGCTGTTCTTCTGTTGCCTCCATCTCGTGCGCTTCCTCTCTTCTTGCACTAGTCTGCTCAGGCTCATCCTCCTCTATAAGCTGGGTATCTCCCGACCCTTGGGTCCCCTGTTCTGTGTTTTCTTCTTCTTCCAAAGCTGTGTCCAACATCTGCCGAAAATGGGTGTCGGCCATTGTTTCCTCTTCCTCCTCATGTTGGCCCACGGATAGCGGCACTAGGTGGCGATTCGGTTGGGGTGATCTACCTCCTCAAGTCCGGCTCTTCCTCTAATCGCCTCTGGTCGGCAAATAATGAGACCACTCTTAAACTCGAAGATTGAGTTTGTGAGTGCACGGGTGATGCTTGTTCTATCCTCAACGGTATCGGTTGGGTTGGCACTTCCACTTGTGCCCTCGATGTCTGAGCAATTTGTTTCCCTCTTTTTACCAATAACGGCCTTGGGTCACCCATCAAGCTGTAAGTAAGGGCGATCGACTTGCTCTTGAGTCTGCATACATGTCTGTCGACCCAAGTCCTGGTAAAAGTCATCACCGGGATAGAAAGAGTGTCCAAGTCCATGATCTCTGGCTCGGACCAATCAGGTGGTGGGACAGGAGTATCCCTAACTGACCCATAGTCGGGTTGCATGGCGTTGACATCCTCCTCCACCTGGTCGGGAACTGGAATAATCTCACATTCTCTAATCAACTTGAGAGGAAGTCTGGAAAACATCCTTCTTCTTATCTCAGCCTCATCCACTGCATTTGCCCAGAAGTCCTCCAGATGAGCTCTGTGCCGGTATTCAACGTTCTGTACCATCCGGATGTTCCCGTAAGGATCGAAATCCTGCCTGCCTGTGTGACATGACAAATGATAAGATTGCGACTCGTCCTCGCCTCTCGAACTTTGCCAAAGACACACCTCAATGGAATTTCCCATGGTGATAGGGAAATCAAATTACCCTTCTTTTCCTTTTCTGAATCTTATAAGTGGGCAATCAGACACTGGAATGTCCTCGGCATACTATGTGATCAGTGGGGTATCGTGGTAACCGATACGGATACGAAGTGAACCCTTGCAGCCTAATATATGTGAATTTCGGGAATTGGATGAGCCAATGCCCATATTCCTCAATCAATGTCTGTGCTTCTTTAGATATTCTCTGCTGCGTCCTTTGCTGAAGTGTCCTCGCAATGTGCATTGTGAATGCATCATTTGCCCGTTTATAGTTGGCAATGTTAGCCAAATGTAGCTGTGTGCAGGCTTCATGGATTTTGAATTGACCAGGGGCACAGCCGATTGGCTCCTTGTACGAAATCCCTCTGTACTTAGTCATTCTGGCCAACATGTAAATTACATATGAGCTCATGTAGAAAGTCTTCGTCACCTTCAGGCTCCTGAATTGCTCATCGATGTAGTTGCTAATCATCCTAGCCCAATCGACACACTCTTTTCCTTCCAAGATGATCTCGATGAAGTAGAACATCCAAGGCTCGAAAATGTAAGCCTGTGCACTCCCATTCACCCGGCTCGGCATCATTATCAAATCACAGTATTCTTGTTTCACGTCCTCGGCAATTATCTGCTTTGGGAGCTTAGTGCGGGGTGGCCTCGGCTTCTGCATCCAAACTCTGTTGATGACTGCAGTGACTCTTTCGAAAGAGGAAGAGTACATCTTATCTGCCCTCTTGTTTGTTCTGTATAACATCTCCTCAGCAGTTGGAATCCCAAATGCTTCTCCGATGGCATCGGGTGTGAAGTTGGCGAGCAGTTTACCATCCGGAGAGACAATCGTCCTACGTTCTGGCTTGTAGTGATTGGCGCACTCCATAATTAGCTCCGGACACTGAATTGCTGGCGGAAAACTAGCGGCTGCGTAGATTCCACTCTTCATTATATTATGTGCCGTGACGGATGGTTGATGGCCCCCTAGCCCGAACATCCTCGATTTGAGTGCATTCAGATTAAATGAACCAAGGTTGGTGTCATTCAATCCTGCCAACTTTGAAACTATTGCTGACTTTAGGAGAAATGGCTTAGCGAGCCTCTTAATCATTGCCTGCCGGGATGAGCCAGCCTTGCCTGCTTCAGTGTTTGCAGCTCTGCCTGCGGCTCTGCTTGTTCCTGCAACATCCTTTGCGCCAGCCATCTGCAAAATAAAATAGAAGAATAAGCTAGACTGCAGATTTTTAAAATAAAACAATTCGCGAGATGGCTGCGAATACGGAGTTAGCTTTGAAAATAAAATTTCTCAGCATAAATTTCTAACTCCAAACCTCGTACTGTATAAAAATCTCTGAGTTTAGAGACAACTCTCAGCAACTGCACTTCTGACTGGTGAAGAAAAAACGCAGCAAGCTAATAACTTTCGGCAATGTAGCTAATTTCTCCAGCACAAATTGTTCGAACCTTGACTTCACTTTGTCAACTTCAGCAGTTAGAGGAATAAAGAGTTGCCAGCAATATGAAATTTCAACCTCTTCAACTTCTCAACGTTTAAATTTCGCAGCAACTCCACTTTCAGCTCTTTGAGAATTAAATTCTCCAGCAACTCCGGAAAATAACTTCCACCTTCAACTTCGAAGTCGCAGCAACACACTTTCAGCTTTTCGAAAGAAAGAGTCTCGGCAAATGAAGATTTCTCCAGCACTTCGTACTTTCAGCAACTCAACACTCCGAAATAAAATAAACTCTCACAGAATTTCTCTCCTCGGCCACTTGGAAAATATTTTAATCTCTCCAGAACCTCTTCAGCAACTTCAACTTCGAAATAATGTGAGGAGAAATGAGAGAAGAGATTGTTTAAATAACTTTTCCCGGAGAATCCTGCTAAGTAGTGCTGGGGCTATTTTTAACACCTTCATCAATTTCCCACTATCTTCGTTCGGAATCTTCTAATTCAAGCGCAGTAGTGGGCTAGTCGTCAGCCGGTCATTATGGCAGTCGCCATTAATAATGATTCCTTCTTCTTCAAATTTCGAATTTTCCTCTTAGTCTGCCAGTTCACTCTTGGCGATTTAAACAACTCGCGAGAAAAACAATCACTTGACTTGATTTAAAATTCCATTTTAAAATCTCGCAGTGTTTAAATAAATTCAACTCGAAAAAAAAAAATTCGTGGGAGTAGCAAATTTATTTCCAACTTTTTAAAATGTCTGTCATTTAAATCCTCGATTTCATAAAATTTGCCTTAGACATTTTAAATTCTCTCATTAAAATGTTCAACTCCGGGCGATTAAAAATTGTTTGCGTGCTCGAAATAATTCGTCCTTTGAGATTTAACCTCTGTCAGGAAAATAATCTAGGCAAAACGAATTTCTTCTGAAAATATTAAAATTTCCCTTAGGAAATTAATTTTCAAACTCTGCTAACTCATGGGTGCATTTTAAACGGGTTCATTTGATTTTCACTTGACCCATGGAAAATATTCGTCGATATCAAATTTTCCCCTTGAAAAAAGATTCGTTAACTTTCAACTGCTTTCGGAGAATTTTAAAACTCATCAAATCATCCTTCCTTGCCAAGGGCGTATTTTTCCCTAGTGAAGTGTTATATCACTTAGAAAAAATTTCTAGCACTTTCTCTACCACAGGCGTATACATTTTGATGAAATATTTATTTCAAAAAAAATTCCTTCACTTTACACCTCTGGCGCACTTTCATGTGTCTACTTTTATTTTGTTGCCTTAGGAAATTTTCTCCAGCAACCTTGGCGTATTTTACTCATGCAAGCCTTGATTTCTCACTTAGAAAATTCTCAAACAGTTAGAATATCCTTGGGCGCATATGGGGTCTTGAACTTTCATTTTCTGACTTAGGAAATTTTCTCCAGCAACCTAGCCACTTTATCTTGCCTTGGGCGCATTTTGACCTCTCTACTTTCATTTCATGCCTTAGGAAAATTTCGGCCATCTCCTCTTCATCATGGGCGCAAATGCTAGGCCAAGCTTTCATTTCATGTCTTAGAGGGCGCATTTCACCCTTGACACTTTCGTTTTATGCCTTAGAAACTTTTTTTTACCCTTTTCTCCTTCTTGAGGGCGCATTTCCATAGGCAAGCTTTTATTTTCTCACACTTAGGCGTTCTTTAGGCTCCAAGAACCTTGGGCGCATATGGGGGAGGAGCTTCCATGTGAGGGCGCATTTTAACTAGCTTACTTTATTTTTGTGACTTAGGCATTTTTCACATGCAAGCTTTGACTTGAGGGCGCATTTCATGGGGTGAGCTTTTATTTTTGCCTTAGAAACTTTTTCAAGCCTCTGCCTTGAGATGGGCGCATTTCAACATGTGAGCTTTCATTTTCACCATGGGCGCATTTCCTTGGTTCCACTTTCGTTTTCCACGCCTTAGAAACTTTTTAGTCTTCAATCCTTGAGGTGGGCGCATTTTACTAGGTGAGCTTTTGTTTTTTTGCCTTAGAAACTTTTTCAAGCCTCTGCCTTGAGATGGGCGCATTTCAACATGTGAGCTTTCATTTTCACCATGGGCGCATTTCCTTGGTTCCACTTTCGTTTTCCACGCCTTAGAAACTTTTTAGTCTTCAATCCTTGAGGTGGGCGCATTTGACTAGGTGAGCTTTTGTTTTTTGCCTTAGAAACTTTTTCAAGCCTCTACCTGTTCCTGCTCTTGCATTCTATTTTTAGCAAGTTGTGCTATTTTTAGCAAATCCCTTGATTTTCAACCTCTAAGGCTCCGTTTTGCCTGAAAATTTCATCGGATGATATTCTCTGCCTTGTGAACCTGTTTTGTCAGTCCTCTGCCCTGACCTGCTATTTATAGCCACCTGCTATTTATAGTAAGTTTGACTTTCTGACTTTAGTAGCTCCGTTTTGCCTGAAAGTTGCAACGCTTGATCTTGATAGCTTGAGGGTTACTCGGGCGCCAACCTCGGGTGCAGACCTGCTATTTATAGCCGTGCTCTGACTTACTAAAAATAGTAAGTTCTCCGACTTTGCTCAAATTTTGCCAGCAGGTACCTTGAAGTGTGCTGACATGGGTGGGGTACTTTGTTTCGGCTATTTTTGGATTTTACCCCTTATAAAAGTGAAACCCTAATTTGATTTGCATGTATCCCGAACGGTCTCCGTTTGACTTCGTTCCTTCTGCATGTCGTTCTGCTTGCTGGACTGGAGTGTTGGGCGGCTGCCGGAGTGTACCTGCTAAAAATAGAAACTGTCCGAAAAGTGACTCATCCACTGCCGGATGGTTTTGCATGTCATATTGCCCGCGGGATCTCAAAAAACCCAGAAAAACCCAGAAAACTGGTCTGCATGCATGCACTGGCTAAAAATAGTAAGTCCTCAAAACTCGATCTTCTCTGCTTGCAAGTCACACCGTTGCGAAGCTCTCGAAAAACCCATGAAGAAAAACCCGACATGCGTTGAAAAACACTGCATGCGAACCCTAAAATAGCCTCCGAAGGCTGAACTCTGAAAGTGGTTGTCTCGGTTTGCATGTTACATCACTGCGAAGGTTTTGGAAAACCCAGAAGGATTCTCCAGACATGCATCTGAAAAGCTCATGTAGAAACCCTAATTTGGCTCTTAAAGCCTGAAATGCCAAAAATAGTAAGTCGTCTGATCTGGCTCAAAATTTACGTGTAGGCAGCTTGATGTTACCCGGATGCAGTGGAACTGACAGAATTCCGAAATCTCAATAAAATAGTCCCAAATTGAATACTTACTAAAAATAGTAAGTTGCCGGAATACAGTGAAAATTTAGGGGGACTCTGCTGGAAGTCTTCTGACTGCTGCGCTAAGCTTGGATTTCAATTTTATAACTCAGTTTGACCTTAAATAAGCCTGAAGGATGAAAACCCTAATTACACAGACTTGACCAATATTTCAACCCGGGTCAAACGACGGGACAATCCCCGGAAGGACCAGAGACCAGAGAGAGAGCGAACCAAAGCCAAAAGACCAGACTGGAGCAAGATTTAGGGGGGTCCCCATCTTGATGGGGTGATGTGTGAAAAAAGGTCACAACACTACCCTTCAAACCATCAGCAGTTATCTCCTCTGGGTCCAACTTTCTAGCAAATATGGCTTCTAATGTATTGAGGACTCCCCCCAAGATGTTGCCCATTGCCTTCTTCACTTTAGCTGAATCTGCCCTTGCTGCGTCGTGAAATCCACGGCCTGTGACCACCGAGGAGTACCAACTGGTGAAATCGTGCCTATCACCTCTCTGAATTACACCTCCATCCACTAAGGTTTCTAGAGGTACATGCATCAAAGCCCCCAAGCGAAGTACAGTCTTCGTTTGATAGATGCGAGTATCACCCCAGGCCTGATCTACTATATCCATTCGTGCCAAAATATTTGAGGCCTGTCGATAAGCATCGGCAAGGTCCTCCATGAATTTTCCTGTCTCAGTATGAATACGGCTAACCCACTTGTCTGCCTCCGTTTCCATTTTCTTTAAATCCTCTAAGGCAACAATTGACTCGTTCGGAAGCTCCGATGGACGTTCCACTGCCGGGTCCGCTGGTTCACCTGGACGTGCTAGATTCTGCATATATCCTATCAAGGTTTTGTGCTCCTTCTTCAATTTCTTATATTTCCCCTCCGTGCGGAGCAACTGATCCTTCAATGCCTGATAGGAGTTATCGAACTCCTCGATAACTTGGGCTCCCGTAGGACGACCCAACTCTACTGTGGTGATCACATAATTTTCGGGCCTCTCCTCGGTTCGATCACAATCTTCCCTCGGAATAGCCACCTGAAGCGTGCGAGAGCCTGATTCGTCGGTCGAGATCTTTGAAAACTTTCGGGCCCTTTTCTTCTCTGGTGGCGCACTGATCCTCCTGAGGAACTCTTCCATCTCAATGGCCGGATCCGTGTCATCCTCGGGTTCTCTCCTCATTCTGTCGGAAAGCCAATCAGGCACTGTCTGCCGTGGATTACAAATGACAAGGGGCTGTTCTTCTGTTGCCTCCATCTCGTGCACTTCCTCTCTTCTTGCACTGGTTTGCTCAGGCTCATCCTCTTCTATAAGCTGGGTATCTCCCGACCCTTGGGTCCCTTGTTTTGTGTTTTCCTCTTCTTCCAAAGCCGTGTCCAACATCTGCTGAAAATGGGTGTCGGCCATTGTTTCCTCTTCCTCCTCCTGTTGGCCGCCCCTGGATAAACTGACACTAGCTGATTCTCGAGCGTTGGGCTGATCTACCTCCCCAAGTCCCCGCTCTTCCTCCAATCCTGCCCTCTGATCGGCAAATAATGAAACCACTCTTAAACTCGAAGATTGAGTTTGTGAGTGCACGGGTGATGCTTGTTCTATCCTCAACGGTATCGGCTGGGTTGGCACTTCCACTTGTGCCCTCGATGTCCGAGCAATTTGTTTCCCTCTTTTTACCGATAACGGCCTTGGGTCACCCATCAAGCTGTAAGTAAGGGCGATCGACTTGCTCTTAAGTCTGCATACATGTCTGTCGACCCAAGTCCTGGTAAAAGTCATCAGAGGGATAGAAAGAGTGTCCAAGTCCATGATCTCTGGCTCGGACCAATCAGGTGGTGGGACAGGAGTATCCCTAACTGACCCATAGTCGGGTTGCATGACGTTGACATCCTCCTCCACCTGGTCGGGAACTGGAATAATCTCACATTCTTTAATCAACTTGAGAGGAAGTCTGGAAAACATCCTTCTTCTTATCTCAGCCTCATCCACTGCATTTGCCCAGAAGTCCTCCAGATGAGCTCTGTGCCGGTATTCAACGTTCTGTACCATCCGGATGTTCCCGTAAGGATCGAAATCCTGCCTGCCTGTGTGATATGACAAATGATAAGATTGCAGCTCGTCCTCTGCCTCTCGGGCTGCCTGCAAAGAGGGACGCACCTCAATGGAATTTCCCATGGTGATAGGGAAATCAAGCCCACCCTTCTTTTTCCTTTTCTGAATCTTATCGTAGGCAATCAATTGCCTAGATATCTCAAGCATTACTATGTGATCAGTGGGGTATCGTGGTAACCGATACGGATACGAAGTGAACCCTTGCAGCCCAATATATGTGAATTTCGGGAATTGGATGAGCCAATACCCATATTCCTCAATCAGTGTCTGTGCTTCTTTAGATATTCTCTGCTGCGTCCTCTGCTGAAGTGTCCTCGCAATGTGCATTGTGAATGCATCATTTGCCCGTTTATAGTTGGCAATGTTAACCAAATGTAGCTGTGTGCAGGCTTCATGAATTTTGAATTGACCAGGGGCACAACCGATTGGCTCTTTGTACGAAATCCCTCTGTACTTAGTCATTCTGGCCAACATGTAAATCACATATGAGCTCATGTAGAAAGTCTTCGTCACCTTCAAGCTCCTGAATTGCTCATCGATGTGGTTGCTAATCATCCTAGCCCAATCGGCACACTCCTTTCCTTCCAAGATGATCTCGATGAAGTAGAACATCCAAGGCTCGAAAATGTAAGCCTGTGCACTCCCATTTACCCGGCTCAACATCATTATCAAATCACAGTATTCTTGTTTCACGTCCTTGGCAATTATCTGCTTTGGGAGCTTAGTGCGGGGTGGCCTCGGCTTCTGCATCCAAACTCTGTTGATGACTACAGTGACTCTTTCGAAAGAGGAAGAGTACATCTTATCTGCCCTTTTGTTTGTTCTGTATAACATCTCCTCAGCAGTTGGAATCCCAAATGCCTCTCCGATGGCATCCGGTGTGAAGTTGGCGAGCATTTTACCATCCGGAGAGACAATCGTCCTACGTTCCGGCTTGTAGTGATTGGCGCATTCCATAATTAGCTCCGGACACTGAATTGCTGGCGGAAAACTAGCAGCTGCGTAGATTCCACTCTTCATTATATTATGTGCCGTGACGGATGGTTGATGGCCCCCTAGCCCGAACATCCTCGATTTGAGTGCATTCAGATTAAATGAACCAAGGTTGGTGTCATTCAATCCTGCCAGCTTTGAAACTATTGCTGACTTTGGGAGAAATGGCTTAGCGAGCCTCTTAATCATTGCCTGCCGAGATGAGCCAGCCTTGCCTGCTTCAGTGTTTGCAGCTCTGCCTGCGGCTCTGCTTGTTCCTGCAACTTCCTTTGCGCCAGCCATCTGCAAAATAAAATAGAAGAATAAGCTAGACTGCAGATTTTTAATAAAATAAAACAATTCCCGAGATGGCTGCGAATACGGAGTTAGCTTTGAAAATAAAATTCCTCAGCATAAATTTCTAACTCCAAACCTCAAACTATATAAAAATCTCCGAGTTTGGAGACAACTCTCAGCAACTGCACTTCTGACTGGTGAAGAAAAAACGCAGCAAGCTAATAACTTTCAGCAATGTAGCTAATTTCTCCGGCACAAATAGTTCGAACCTTGACTTCACTTTGTCAACTTCAGCAGTTAGAGGAATAAAGAGTTGCCAGCAATATGAAATTTCAACTTCCTCAACTTCTCAACGTTTAAACTTCGCAACAACTCCACTTTCAGCTCTTTGAGAATTAAATTCTCCAGCAACTCCGGAAAATAACTTCAACCTTCAACTTCGAAGTCGCAGCAACACACTTTCAGCTTTTCGAAAGAAAGAGTCTCGGCAAATGAAAATTTCTCCAGCACTTCGTACTTTCGGCAACTCAACACTCCGAAATAAAATAAACTCTCACAGAATTTCTCTCCTCAACCACTTGGAAAATATTTCAATCTCTCAAGAACTTCTTCAGCAACTTCAACTTCGAAACAATGTGAGGAGAAATGAGAGAAGAGATTGTTTAAATAACTTTTCTCGGAGAATCCTGCTAAGTAGTGTTGGGGCTATTTTTAGCACCTTCATCAATTTTCCACTCTCTTCGTTCGGAATCTTCTAATTCAAGCGCAGTAGTGGGCTAGTCGTCAGCCGGTCATTATGGCAGTTGCCATTAATAATGATTCCTTCTTCTTAAAAATTTGAATTTTCCTCTTAGTCTGCCAGTTAACTCTTGGCGATTTAAACAACTCGCGAGAAAAACAATCACTTGACTTGATTTAAAATTCCATTTTAAAATCTCGCAGTGTTTAAATAAATTCAACTCGAAAAAATTCGTGGGAGTTGTAAATATATTTCCAACTTTTTAAAATGTTTGTCATTTAAATCCTCGATTTCATAAAATTTGCCTTAGACATTTTAAATTCTCTCATTAAAATGTTCAACTCCGGGCGATTAAAAATTGTTTGCGTGCTCGAAATAATTCGTCCTTTGAGATTTAACTTCTGTCAGGAAAATAATCTAGTCAAAACGAATTTCCTCTGAGAATATTAAAATTTCCCTTAGGAAATTAATTTTAAAATTTCCCAACTCATGGGTGCCTTTTAAACGGGTTCATTTGATTTTCACTTGACCCATGGAAAATATTCATCGATATCAAATCTTCCCCTTGAAAAATATTCGTCAACCTTCAACTGCCTTTGGAAAATTTTAAAACTCATCAAATCATCCTTCCATGCCAAGGGCGTATTTTTCCCTAGTGAAGTGTTATCTCACTTAGAAAAAAAAATTTCTAACACTTTCTCTACCACAGGCGTATACATTTTGATGAAATATTTATTTCAAAAAAATTCCTTCACTTTACACCTCTGGCGCACTTTCATGTGTCTACTTTTATTTTGTTGCCTTAGGAAATTTTCTCCAGCAACCTTGGGCGCATATGGGGTCTTGAACTTTCATTTTCTTGACTTAGAAACTTTCTCCAAGTCCTAGCCACTTTATCTTGCCTTGGGCGCATTCTGACCTCTCTACTTTCATTTTATGCCTTAGAAAAATTTCGGCCATCTCCTCTTCACCATGGGCGCAAATGCTAGGCCAAGCTTTCATTTCATGCCTTAGGAAAATTTCGGCCATCTCCTCTT
>VCHN02003190.1:0-14735 GCA_007115665.2 Sequoiadendron giganteum
GTGGGTTACACTTTTTGGCTAAACTTAACATTGAAACCAACATTTTGAGCAAACTCTTCACTTTCTGATACTTATAGTAGGTAAATTGTTAGGAATTTGAAGATGATCCAAACTAGTGATTTGTGAGATTTTCTCTATAGATTTTAAATATATATATTTTCTTAAAATAAAAAATAAAATTGTATTTTTTTTGCATCTCCTTTCATAACTAGTTTTTAATAGTAAACAACTTTTTTTAAAAGTGTTGTGTACTTTCAATCGCATAACATTTTTTCTACAAAAGATTGAATTATGATTCTTTTGAATTTAGGTTGGTAACATTGATATTTAGGGCATCGATTTTGTTTCATAACTTTTTGTTGAATATTTTTCTTTTAATGAAGTTTTAAAGTCAAACTAATTACAAAGGGTTCATCACTCATAAACCTGAGTGGCTACTCTATGCTCATCATTCACACCTGATAATCAATCGCTAAATCAAACCCAAGATCTACACGGGTATGTCATGCTACTGCAAGTATGGGGTGAGGGGTTAACTCTCTCTAAGCTCCATCACTTTGTTCACACTCACTGGTATGGAACTGTCTATTTCCAAGTGCTTTCTGTAAATACTTTTGTTTTGGTTCTTGACTCCTTGGAAGCAAAAAATAGAGTCTTAAAAAGTAAATACTCCTGGGTTGGTAAAAATCTAATGTTTATCTATCCTTGGCGGCCATTATTTTCTATGCCCTAGTCCCTAAGTAGAGAGTCCCTTGCTTGGTTCAATCTTCCTAAAATCCCTTTGGAATTCACAAATCTGAAAATATTAGAATCAATTGGTAATACCCTTGGCAAATTTCTCCTCTCTGACTGTTCAATAGTAGAGGGTTTGTTATTTATCAAAATTTGTGTCCTCATAAACTCTGATGCTCCAATGTCATGCTCCTGCAATCTTAAGTCCTTGGACACTATTTGGAGGCAGGACATAGTTAAATTGCATAAGGATTTCCAAAAAGTAGAAATTGTAATAGATGCACCACTGTTCAAGAAACTTAAGTTTCCTTCCTCTTCTAATGAGGTAGTCAACGGGAGTAAGTGTGGGAGAGACCCTCGGCCTCCTACTCGTAAGCCATTTTTGGCAACATCTACTGGGCTAGCAAAGGATACTAGCCTCCTGGAAAAGGCATCCCTTTCCGATCCCTCCTCGCTTCCCTTACGATCCTTCTCCAATATGGTAGTTCCTCCCTTGGGTGGGACTGACCAACTATTGGGTGGATCCCCTACTGTTGAACAAGTAACTTCAAACCTCCCATCATTTTGGGATCTTGTGCCTACTGAGAAGATTCCACCCTCCTCTGTTAAAACTAATTTTCCCATTGCATGCTCTACTGAGCTACGAACGACAAAAGCGAGAGATGTTTATAAGGAGGTAATTTCAAGAAATTCCCTGGTAAAGGATAATCTGCAGCCTAATCTCATTTTGGTGGATGATCAACTTATTGATAAAGTGCAAAAAATATTAAACTCCACAAAGGTTAATTTTAATCTAGAAACTTAAGATCAGATTATATCATACATTGATGCTGACCTGTCTCAAATTGAGAAGGGCTTCAATATCCCTTTCTCAAAAAATCCTTTTGAGGTTCTTTCCCCAAATAATCTTCAAGAAGATGATTTCTTAGAAACATAAAAGGCTAATCCAATCCTATTGAATAAATTTCATGTTTCTCAATCTCCCATTTGTCAAAACCCACCCTCCTCGACACCAAAAAAAAGAGGCAAAAAATAAAAAAATCTCAAAACACAGCGGGAGATTGATGCAGGGATCCAAGCAAATATTTTTTCACCAACAAAGAAAAAAAGATCTACTTTCAGCCCCCCTACAACTAGGGCAGGGGCCACTAAGTGAAATCTGCAGTTAGAGTTTTCTACAGGGGTTCCAACCCAACAAAAATCTCAAAAGAAGAGGGGAGAGGATGCTTCCTCCCCTTGAGGAGAATGAGATTGCTTTCATGGAATGTTAGGGGCTTAAACACCCCTAACAAGAAACGCCTTATTAGGCATCGGTTAGAAATAGCAAAATGTGAGATTGTGCTGCTTCAGGAAACTAAGTTAACTTTAGAGTCTTCAGATTCTCTTTTCTCTAAATGGTACCCATGGAAATTCTCTTGCTTCCCTTCTGTGTGAGCTTCAGGAGGCCTTGCTTTCCTCTGGAAGGAAAATTCAGTCCAATTAAGGCCGATAGCTACTGATTCACACTAGGCTCTAGCACTAGTAAAAAGAAACTTAACAAAAACAACTTTCTGGTTGGTGAATGTCTACGGACCAATAAATATCCTTGAGAAAAAGAATCTTTGGGACCTCCTATCTTTGATTGTTCAATCCTTCTTTGACTCCCTAATTATTCTAGGTGGGGATTTTAATGCAATTGTGGATGAGTCAGAAAAAATGGGTGGTATCTTTCCAAACAAAAAGGCCATGGCAGATTTCAAAGGATTTATTGAGGTGAATTGTCTCATTGACTGCAAACAGCAAAATGGTCTCTTTACTTGGACTAACAAACGTAAAGATTTATGTCAAATCGTTGAATGGTTGGACCGCTTTTTATTATCTGCGAGCTGGTTAAACTCTGATCTAGACGTTTACTCATCAATTATGGGGTATCCGGGCTTAGATCACTTCCCAATACAATTAGTAATCCTGGAAGACAGAGCACCAAACAAGATATTTTTAAGTTTGAACCCATGTGGGTTCAAGACTCAAGTTTCACTCCTATGGTTAAGTTTTGGTGGGATAATTCCCCCTTTTTCTCAGGCTCCCAGATGTTTCATCTGGTTAAATAACTAAACTTCCTAAAATCCAAAATTAAAACTTGGAACTCCACTCATTTCAAGAACATTTTTGTTGAAAAAAACCGTCTTCAGCAAGAATTGAAAACTCTAAATGAACATATTTTCAAGGAAGGTATGAATGCAACTTCTTATGAATTGCAAAAATCTCTGGCTTCTCAACTTGATGAGACTCTTCTACATGAAGAATGTTATTGGAAGCAGAAGTCGAGAGAATCTTGGCTTGCTGAGGGAGATAGAAACACAAAATTCTTCCACGCTTCAGCCAAACTCAAGAGACAAAGAAGTAGGCTAACTTCAATTAAGAGCAATTTTGGAGTCTTATTGACTGAAGAGAAAGAAATCGTGAGAGAAGCTGCTACTTTTTTCCAAAATCTCTTAACAACTGAGCCTGTAACTATGAGTAACTCATTTCTGGATTCCATTCCAGCTCTAATCACTCAAGAAGAAAATGCCTCCCTTATGGGTCCCTTCTCATTAGAAGAATTAAAACTTGTTGTTTTTTCCATGTCACCTGATAAGTCGCCAGGTCTTGATGGCTTTACTACCTTTTTCTTCCAAAAATGTTGGAATATAATTCGCCAAGATGTTTTGTGGGCCTTGGAAGAATCTAGACGGAACAAGACTATTCTTAGAGAAATCAATTCCACTTTTATTGCAATAATTCCAAAGGTGGATAATCCCTCCTCTTTCGCTGACTTCAGGCTAATCTCCTTGTGCAACACTCTTTATAAAATTCTCATAAAGGCCATCACTATCCGTTTAGCTAAATTCATTCCTAAAGTTATTTCAGAAGAGCAAGGAGGGTTTGTTCCTGGTAGGGAAACCTCTGATGGAGCAATAATAGCTCATGAAATCCTGCATTCCATCAATCAACATAAGATTTCGGCAATGATCCTAAAATTGGATATGCTGAAAGCCTATGACAAAGTTAACTGGGATTTCCTTAAGGCTGTTCTTCAGAAACTTGGCTTCTCTGTTAAATGGATTAAGTGGATACATTCTTGCATCTCAATGGTAAGATTTTCAATCCTGTTAAATAGATCCCCATGTGGTTTTTTCCCCTCTTCAAGGGGCCTAAGGCAAGGGGACCCCCTTTGGCCCTTTCTTTTTATTCTTATGGCAAAAGGCTTAAGTAGGGCAATCCAATCTGCTAGAGCCCGTAACCTATGGAAAGGCATTCACATCCACAATTTGCAGGCAAATCAGACTCATGGTCTCTTTGCAGACGATACCCTTATTTTTGGGCATGCATCAATCCCAGAAGCCAAAATCATCAAGGAAATCCTCTCTGAATACTCTAAGGCCTCTGGTCAGATGATTAATCCGTCAAAATCCAAACTATTCTTACTCAACGTCCCCCCTGTCATAGAGAAAAAGTTGCAAAAATTATGGGGTTTCCCGCTAGCTTCTCTCCCATGTTCCTACCTTGGGATTCCATTATTTTCTAGTAAAATATCTCCTTCATTTTGGGACAAAGCAATCTCCTTGATATCAGGGAGGATCCTCACTTGGAAGTATAAGTGGTTGTCATTTGCTGGGAAACTTTAGATGATAAAATCAGTTCTAAACGCTATACCAATTTACCTATTATCAGTGCTCAAAGCTCAGTCAGACACTCTAAGCCACTTGAAATCTGTGTTTCGCTCATTTCTATGGAATGATAATGTTGGGGGAAAAAAAAAAGCACCTTTAACTACATGGGATAAAGTATGTCTTTTGAAAGGTTTGGGGGGTGCAGGGATAAGAGATTTAAAACTCCAGAATTTAGCTTTAGGGGCAAAGCTTACCTAGAGGTTGTATCAAAACCCATACTTGGGGTGGGGGAAATTAATGTTTTCAAAATACCTTCACCCCTATCCAAGAGAGTGTATCTTTACCCCTCTGTTCTCCCCAAAGGCTCTGCTATTTGGAACTTCATTTCCTCTTGTAGGTCTTTCATCCTCCCCCACCTTTCCTAGCTGGTACACAATGGTAGAAAAGCCAAATTTTGGGAGGATGTGTGGAATGGCTATCCAGCTTTAGTTCAAATCAGAGATTGGGGTTCCCTAATTGGAATGCTTAAATCTGAATGGGGCTCTAAAGTGGCAGACTATTTTGTTGTAGATCTCTCTTAGCCAGTCCCTAAAGTCAGGTGGAAATCGATTGCTTCTCTTCCTCTTCCACCAATACTTAAATCTTCTTTCTCAGAAGAATTGGAAAAAAGAGCTATAGTCTTTTTCGATAAAGAATATTCTTTGATCTGGACCGAATCAAAATCTGGGAACTATTCAGTCAGAGATGGGTATAATTCCCTGCTATCTTCCCACCCCAAATCTGAGCTACCTCATGCATTATTCTGGAATGCTGCTTGTTTTTCAAAGGTAGGGGCCTTTGCATGGCTTGCCCTCCAAGATAGGACCCTTACTGGTGCAAGGCTGGATAGACTGGGCATTACTGTAGCCTTTCCTTGTGTATTTTATGGGTATTTCCTTGAATCTACAGATCACCTCTTCTTAAGTTGTCCCTTTGCCTCCCAATGCTGGTACTGGCTATTCCAGAAGCTAGGGCGGCAGTCTATGATTAGTCCTTCATTATTATCCCAATTCACGACATGGCCTCAGTATTTTCGTTCCTCCTTCTTTTCCTGTATGTGGGTTGTCTCCCCCTCCTTACTCATTTGGAACATTTGGCTTGAAAGAAACAATAGAATTTTCAGACATAATCAGTCCTCTTTGGTCGATATTCTGCTTAAACTGGAAATTTCAATTTCGGAAATAGTGAAATCTTACATTATCAAACAAGTCAATAGCCTGAAATGCTTCTCAAGTTGGGATACTCATATACTAAGTTTATGGCCTTCAATCAAGTCCCTACCCTTTCATGGGTCGATCTCAAGTAAGGTTGACAAATGTAAAGCTAGACGAGAAGCAAAATGGATCCCCCCTCCTATGAACTGGTTCAAACTAAACTATGATGGGGCCTCCCGAGGCAATCCTAGAAGTTCTGGGATTGGGGTTGTAATTTCAAACTCAGACTCAAAAGTCATTAAAGCTGCTTGCAAATCTATCCTTGTTGGCACAAATAATAAAGCAGAATTAGAAGCTCTAAGTTTGGAGTTGGAGCTGGCTATTTCTCTTCAGATTAAAGACCTTGTAATAGAAGGAGACTCGATGGTCATTTTTAATTCTGTTAAAAATAGAAAATCTCATGTTTGGCATCTTCAATACCTCCTAGATAGAGTTCTCTTGCAACTATCATTACTTAAAGAGTTATGAAGTATCTCATTGCTTTAGGGAGGAAAACTCTATGGTCGATCACCTTGCTAATCTAGCAATTGATAACCTTTGGGACTATAAAGAGCTTCTACAATAAAAAATTCCCATATTAAATCAAGGAGCTATGGTTTGTGGTGACAGTTGATATATCTTGGTCTTGCCTCCACATCCCTCTATGCTTGTGTGATCTCCCCTATATGGGATTGACAGGTGTGGGGTAATTGCAGAAGCCAGTCACTTCATGTGATATCTTCAGAATGTTATACCGTTCATAGGGCCATAAAGTCAAATCTATTAAAGAAAGAGACTAAATAGCCTTTCAAATGCATAAAATGAATTGCATATACACAATTTGCACAGGAAATTATCATAGACATAACTCAAAGTGAGCGGAAGGGATATCTTTTAAAATACTTGTCCACGATTGCAAGCATAAAGGCTCAAGCTAAAAATAGATTAATGCTTCCTAGGCTGTACATTTCTGGAGATTGTAAGTACAAGGCTCAAATGTCACGAATTAAAAAATCCTAGTACTTGTATCTCTTTTCTCACCAATATTTGCAATGAGTGAACTGGCTTAGATTAGAGAGATACAAAAAAAAAACATAAACTTACTGATTTTTGTGTTCGCCTGAGGTGAGTTCTTCTCCCAGTGATAGAATCGGGTCTTTGGTGCATAAGCACTAGGTGGACTGGCTCTGCCCCAGCACTATGAAAGGTAGTCATTCTCGCCATAAGAAATAATTTGTATTGGCTAACAATCAACTTTCACATTCGGCATAATACTCAGTTGTTGCACCCAAAGCAGGATAGAAGCCCGTGGAGAAGGTAAAATCATTGGTACCAAATATTCTTTTATAGGTTTCAAATGGATAATCAAATCTGTTAGATAACTAGTGGCCTTATGGAGAGCTCAGATTCATAAACTCAAAAAATGAGAGTACTCGATTCAAAATGCCTCTAAATGTGAATATAAATGCAAATAAATATCAGTTTCTCACACGTACAATCTACCTCTTGGAAACTATGCCACTACCATCTACTTGACTCAATCTGGAAAATTAATAAAATGGCTTTTGTAGTCTACGTTCTCAAAGCCTCTCTGCCTATCTCCCCTGCTAAATGTGAAATTGGTAATCCCCTTCCATGCAAAGCTTATTCTATACTCAGAACCTCTGATGTTATTCTTTGGCATTCATTAGCTAAGCCGACAATGGGCTATTTTCACTCTCTTTATGTGGCCAGTCTCCTTTGCTTTCGCCATTGTCGGCCTGTCCAAAATATTAAATGTTGACTCCAGTAATATGTGTTCTCAAGCATGGTATATAAAAGGTAGATGCCCCCCCTTTTCTGGCAAGTGGTTTTTAAGAAATTGGTTTTTTCGCTTTATTATATCTTTGCACTTTGGTTCAGTTTGGTATAGAATAAATTTAAATCAAAGGGAAAAGTCTTTTTTGACTCCCACCCATTTGACCATGAAAAGTTGGGAAGATTTTTCTGCCTAGATTTTGCTGACACTTTTTTGGCCTGTAAAAAGGTAGTGGGCCCTCAATGGCTTAAAGAAAATGCAAATGCCACTTTCTATGAAATATTATCTCGCTTTTTCACCATTTGCATGGATATTCTATTGGACCCTGATTTGATTATGGTGCTCGCATCTCAATTTGCTCAGCCCAATGTTCTTTCTGAACTTGATCTAAATGAAGCTTTGTCTATCTACAAGTTTAATGCAGGTTCATTCCCTATTGGTGGTTTTATTAATTTTAACAATTTGGCTTCTAATAGTTTTTGTGGAGATTTTTTGCATGTCCTCAGGGCAAGAATTACGTGTGATGATTTTGAAAGGACCATTCTTGATTGTAATGATCTGCATGGAAAGGTTGATACCGACATCCTTGCTGTTGGTGTCGATATTTTTATGGATTTGCACTTCTTATTTGATATGGTGGCAAGATCAAGGATATCTAATCAAGCATCTGAAATCTCAATCGATGCAAGGGCACTTCATGATTATAATATCATGCCTCTTTCCCATTATGAGGCAAGCTTATCCTCCAAGGGTGAAGATTTGTATTTGTGTCTTTAATTATTTTTTGCTCATTGTCTGAGATGAGCTTTGCATCTTAGTCTAATACGCTGGGCGGGAGTCGATTGAATTAGTAACATTTCTCTCTTGGGGTTTGAATTCTTTGGTTGTGTCTTTAGTATGCACTTGAGCTTCCTATGTTTTGCTTTGAAAACTCCATTTTGGATTGAGTTTCATCGAGCACTTTGCTCATCTTTCTTTTCTGATAAAGGATTAATTGCTTTGCTTCCTACTTACATAAAAAATAAATAAAAGTACAATTTAGACATAGGTGCACTTTCAATCGCATAACTTTTTTTGTATTTATTGAAATTCTATTTTTTTTTTGTTTGAACGAGGACATAAATATCGGTGGGTAAATATTTTTCCAAAAAAAAGTTCACTAATTTACTATTTTTCCACAGTAGTGTCTAGTAAAACTAAAAAATATAATACAAATTAAAAGAAAAATATATCAAATTTATAGTTGTTAGGAAGCTTGTTTCAAGGACTACAATTCTCCAACTTGATTCATCTATTTGACTCTATTTGCACCTCCAAATCGAGCTTCAAAAGCCAGAAATGTATTAATTAAGTAATTAAAAAAACAAAGTAAAAAAAGGGAGGGGTCATTGGAACCCCCCTTCTAATGAAGGGGGTTTGAATGAACCCCCTTCATTAGAACCCCTAAAAAGCCACTAAAAGTTTCCCCAAATTAGTGATTTTTTGGTTTTTTTTCATGCAAGGTGTTTTATCAACAACTTTTTAGCTTTTCCTTCTTTTTCGAATTTAAATATTAATAGTTTTTTTTAGATTTTAATATTAATAGTTATTTTTCAATTTTAATATTAACAAGTTAAGTGTAGTGTATTTTAATTTATTTTTTTTCTAAGTTTCAGAATGCATGTAATGATTTTAATATTAATAGTTAAGTTTAGTTTTAATTTCTTTTTTTCTTTTTTTTTTGAATTTTAATATTTACACGAAGTGTAGTTTTAACTAGTTTTTTAAAAGTTTTTTAATGCATGTAATGATTTTAATATTAATATTAATAGTTAGGTGTAGTTTTAACTTGTTTTTTTTTAAGTTTTTCAGAATGCATGTAATACATGTTAATATTTTTTATATTTTTTTTCTAATATTAGTAGTTAAAATTAGTTTTAGATTTTTCTTTTCTAAATTTATCTAATGCATGTTAATCACTTCACCGATTTTTTTTAAATTTTTTAGTTAAGTTTAGTTTTATCTTAAAATGCATGTTAATTAGTTTTTAATTTTAGGATTGAAATTATAGGGTTTTTTTTTGTAAATCATTATATAAGTAAGAGAAACTCAGAGGAATTGTGAAGGATATTTAGGTTTTAGAAGACAAGTTTTGGAGAAGAGAAATAGAAAAATTGTGAAAGATATTTTTCTTCTAGAAAGCAAGTTTTGGAGGAGAAGATTCAGAAAAATTGTTAAGCGATATTTTACAAATAAGGAGATGGGGAACAAAAAGACAAGAAAAAGTAAGACCGGACGAAAGTATTCAGCAGAACAAGAACATAGAATATGTGAAAAAAGCTTGCAAAGTTATTATAGACGTAAACAAGGTATGTCAAACTTGAGCCTCTCTCAATATTATTCCTTTTGTTTCCCTTTAGAGTTTTAATATAGTTTAGATTTACACTGAAGGTGTTACCTATGTAAAGGCCAATCTTCCATCTCGAATGTCTCTTAAGCCACTTTTGATCTATCATCCTATGCCTCCATTTTGCTCAATATTTTTCCCCCTCTTAATCACTTCTCTATCATTAATAAAGTAAAACAGTGGATATGCTTAATCAAGGGACAATTAATGGTATATAGATAAATACAATTTATTTTATAGATACGAAAAATATTTGTCTTATGTATTTTTTTTATATGTTAGATTATAATATTATGAAGGAGAATATATCTACAATGTTAGATTATAATTTTATGAAAGAGAATATATAAAGTAGAAGTTATCATTTCTTAAACTATCACAAATAAATGATCCAATCCATCAAAGTTATTTATGGGTCAAATAAAGATCAATCCTACCAAATAAAACATAACATGTAACATCTCTCTGTCTATCCCTCTCTCTCCCTTTCTCTTCTTCTTTCCCTATTACAAACATAACATGAAACATAACATGAACCTATTGGTAATGGAGCTTGATTATCTCTTGGGTCAAATGTTTTCTTTTACTCGTGTTTGGATGCATGCAAGTGGATAAGCTATCACTTCTCCATTGAGACCTTTGTTTCACAAACATCATTTTCTAAATGACCTATCAATTGAGCTCATGTACAAAAATTATTGTAAAAAATAGAGCAAAATTATCTTGAAATGACCTTCGACACACCCTTGGTGTACCAATTGCACAATTTCAAATTCTAATTAGTTTAGTTTTAAAACTTTCTAATTTAATTAGCTTTTAAATTCCTAATTTGGTTTAGATTTTTAAATTTCTAATTTAATTAAATAGGATTTTAAATTTCTAATTAGTTTAGTTTTAAAACTTTACAATTTAGTTAGCTTTTAAATTTCTAATGTACTTTAGAGTTTTAGATTTCTAATTTAGTTTAGAATTTTAAATTTATAATTAGTTTAGTTTTTAAACTTTATAATTTAGTTAGCTTTTAAATTCCTAATTTAGTTTTGATTTTTAAATTTCTAATTTAGTTTAGATTCTAATTTTAAATTTAGTTTAGATTTTTAAATTTCTAATTTAGTGTAGATTTGAGTTTTTTAATTTAATTTTGATTTAAAGTTTATTAATTTAGTTTTAATTTAAGTTTCTTAATCAAGTTTTACTTTAGATAAAATTTAGATTTTATATCTTTTACAATTTAGAATTTAGAGCTAGATTCTTCTAATTTAGTTAGATTTAATTTTTTAAATTAGAAAAATATTTAGTGTATTTAGTGAATCCTAAGTTATTTAACGTGGTTTTGTGTAGGGAATCAACATACAAAAACTGAAGTAGTAGTCGAGCCAAATCTAGATCCTGGAGCAAATGAAGTTGAAGAACACATAGTTGATGTTAGGGGGGAGGCCCTAGTGCAAGGAATGGATGTTGGAGAGGGGTCAGGATCACTTCCAAATACCATCATGGAAGAGCATATGAATATAGCTAAAGAGGTTAGGAGAAAAATTTCTTCTAGAAAATTAGATCATTTATTTCAAATGGATATGGAAAAATTGAAGTTTTATGCTAAACAACCTAAACGTACTACTAAGATGTCAATGAACAAAATTGCAAAGCAAATAATTTCTCATTTTAGTAAACTTGATACACTCAATCAAGCCCAACTATTGTCAATTTTACTCCTTAATAATGAGCTACAAGAGTCATTACAGTTGTTGGGTGTAGATACGAATACAAAAAAAGAGGAAAGGTTCACAGCTACAAAAAGACATTGTTGATAATTTAAAAAAAGGTTTGGATTCTGTTGGGAAACAATCTCAATCAACAGATAAGGCAATTTCAAGAAGAGTCATGTTGACATCGATTTTAAGTGAAAAAATGGCCAAAAAAAGACAAATCTCTTCACTTTCTACCGAGATTAATTTCAGCAGAAAGACATTAACACAATATGCCAAAAGGAGAAAGGTTCTTGATGATAGTACCTCAGAAGGAAATTGGGCAATTATGTGTAGAGCTCCTCGATTTGACAAGATTCAAGATGTTTTTAGAAACTTCATCTCAAGCTTTTGAAAGGATCACACTCGTCCTTCATCAAATAGAAGAGATGTTATCAAATACAAGATTGGGCCCAATAATATTGAATTATATACAAAACATTGGTTAGACATAACAAAACATGAGATGTATGTGTTGTTTTATAATTCAAATCCACATATAAAAATTGGGCAAACAATGTTTGAAAAGTTAAGGCCATATTATGTGAAGACAAACAAGGTTTATTAAACTTGTTGTTGTCGTCATCATATTGAATTTGATCTCTACTATCAAGTGTTTCAAAAGATTAGAGAAGAAAGTGATGGTTTTCAAAATGCACCTCCTAGATGGGCAAGTTAGTTCATAGCATCCATCCTATGTGATAAATCAGATGATGATAATGCATCCAGTCAAATTAGTTGCATAAAAGGAGTTTGTGAAACATGTGGAAATTTGGCTAAAATGCCTTTGAGAGACGAAGATATCGACCTAAAAAAGTTAGTATCTTGCAAGAGTTACAAGTACATCAAGTTTCATACCAAAAGTGGAAAAGAATCAACAAGGTTAGATTATGTAGAAGAGGAGATACCAATGAGAACATTTATGGAAAGGTTTCGTAAATTGATACAAGCATACATAAAAAATTCTTTCTTTTCTAAGTGGCAAGCACAACAGTTTCAGACATTAAGAGATACTTTCCCACTTGGAATAGTGTTATCAGTAGTTGACTTTGCAGAGAATTACTCTTTTGTACATCAAAAATAGATTCAATCACAATACTATTTTTCAGATTAGATCACTATTATGGTGCAAGTGTGTTATCGACATGCACAAGTGGATTTGGATGGTGTTGACAGTTCATCTGAGGCACGAGTCATTAAGAAAGAATATCACTTCTATATTAGGGATGACAAAGAGCATGACACACTATTTGTACAACATTGCTTCAAGAATTTTTTTGAATATTTGGCAATCAAGGGTGTCAAAATTGAAAAGCATTTTGTGTGGTCAGATGGATGTGCTTCACAATTCAAATCATCAAGGCCATTTTATGCACTATGTAGATATCATCGAAATGACAACATACCACATGTTTGGAGCTTCTTTGAAAGTGGACACGGAAAGGGTGAACATGATGGTGCAGGAGCTTGCATCAAATGTGCTATAAGAACACATCAAATGAATTATGAGGGAGATTGCATAAAAGATGCACATGATGTTGTTGAATGGTGTCAAAAACACTTTGCATCAAATGAGGTTGGCACATCTCTACCAACCAACTGATACATTCCACATAGAGTGTTTTGGGAGATATTAGGTATGTTTTTGTTTGAATTTAAATCTTTAAATATACATATATGTGTACATTCAAGTTTGTTTATTTTAGTTTCAATATATTTATATTGATTACTACTTTTTAATGCAAAATTTGATTTTGTAGGTGTGGATAGAAGATCAATGCATGGATGCAAGAGAGTAGAGAAAACAAGATCGTTGCATTCCGTCATGAGTACAAGTAGTTTCCCATGGACATTGCACACTAGGGATTACTCATGTTTTTGTTATGACTGTATTTTAGAAAACTATGATGACTGCAACAACCAACAACAAGGATATGTCAATGCACGGAATTTGGTGCCACTACATGTTAGTGACACATACAACGAAAATGAAGATGAAGGCGTTCAAGACATTCCTTTGATTTCAATTGATTATGATCATATTTTAGGACTGATTAAAAAAGGTATGTACATGTATATTTAATTATATTGTGCATGTATGAGCTTGTGTAAATTTGTAGCTTAATCATTTATTAAATTTTATTTGGCTACTTTTAAAAGAAAATTTACATAAACTTAAATGAGAGTGGAAATCTATTCTTTTTTACAAATTTCCATGTAATTTTGGTGTAGGAGATGTTTTTGTAGTCATAGCAGAGCCTGGAAACATAGAAGGTGTTAGTTATTATCTATTGCATTGCACAAGAGAGAGGCAGAAGCTAGCAAAATCAGAAATAAGTGATGAAATTTCTTTCCCCATAGGTCTGACTAAATAAATAGATGTGATTACATGATTTATCTATTGAATGTATATTTTGAATATTTTGTTACTTCTATTGACCTTATAAATGTTATGTCTTACCTTCAAATGTTGGTTCCTTCAGGTTCAGTTGTAGTGCAAGGGACATATCTCAAGCAAATGAAACCTGTTCAAAATGGGATTCATTTCATTGATTATCAACCTGAGAACAAGGTATACCAATATAGCCACCTAGTAATTGCTATTTCCTTGTCCCTTCATCCAGTTCTACATGCGGGTGGGCATCATAAGTGGAGACTAGATAGTGATGATCATTAGGGAATATTACATGTTATTGAAGAGCGAGATGAACCACTTGAATTGGTTTGAATAACAGGATGAGCCATAGATGGACTTGAACAATTTACCTATATTAAGAGGGAAACTGTTAGAAGAGTAATCTTTATTTGGTAAAGGTTATTCTTTAATTGTAATTATTTATTTTTTAATTCCTTTATTAAGGAATATTTGTAGCCACTTCCTTAAGAGGTTCTTAACACATTGCACTTTGTATCATTTTTAGGCATTTTGCCTCCATTAATAATATTGGGGTTTTTTCTTGTTTTTTCCCCTTATCAAATTCTTGTGTATCCTTAGCATTTGGTGGTGCTTGGTTTGGCTACTTTATCTTTGGTAACATTTTTCCTTCAAACTATTCTCATTGGTTTGTTTTTTCCTTTGATGAATTTATCTTTCCTTTCAAAAACACTATAATTTATACATTTAAATTGATTTGATTTTGAAATGGAACACTATAATTTATACATTTAAAATTAAGTGAGTTTGAAATGGAATAACATGTGAGCATGCTT
>VCHN02000803.1:0-29580 GCA_007115665.2 Sequoiadendron giganteum
GTTTATTTGTGTCTGTCATTATTATAAAGTTGGGGCACCCTAGGGCACATGATATGGATTATCACGGCCCGGAGAATGTGGTTTTGCAAGTGGAGGAACATGGAGTTGTGAATATCGAAGATGAAGTTAATGATCCTGTGGAAGAAGATGATCATGCACCAGAAAACACAGTTGAAGATGATGGTACAAATACATTGATCCATGACACATTTAGTGGCACAACTAATCATGTTGATCGAGATGACTTTGATGATGTTCATGATTTACCTATACTTGAGAAGGCATACGAGCCCCTTTATAAAGGATCCCAAACAACTCTTCTCTCTGTTGTATTGTTGTTGGTGAACTTGAAGGTTATGAATGGTTTATCCAACATAGCAATCTCACAGATATTAATGTATGTCATATATGTCATCTATTTTAATTGTTGTTAGTTCATCAATAGTAAATAAAGGATGAAATATGTACCATTAATATTCTTTATATTAACAAATTATTTTTTGTTGTAGATTGATTGGTGAATTTTTGTTACCACCATCAAATATTTTACCTCACTCATATCGAGATTTATCTGGCATTATGAAAGATATTGGAATGGAGTATCAAGCAATAGATGCATGTCCCAATGATCATATTATATATCATAAACAACATGAATTTGCAATAGAATGCTCAGAATTTCATATCAATAGATATCAAACAAATCAACTAACAAAAAAGGTGCCTCGCAAGGTTCTTCGTTATATTCCCATTATTCCATGTATGCAACAATTATTTAGGTGCGAAAGATTAGCGTAATTTATGGATTACCATGCATGGAATAGAATTGAAGATGACATTCTTCGAATGCCTATGGATGGTTCTGCATTTAGGGACATGGAGGAAAAATGGCCACATTTTAAAAAAGAACTTCGTAATCTCAGGATTTCATTGGCAGCAGACAGTGTCAATCCATTTGGAGAGCTGAGATCTATTTACTCGATGTGGCCTATTTTTTTTATCAACAATATCAGTCCTCCATGGATGTCAATAAAGAGGGAGCACATAATTTTGGCAATGATTGTTCTAGGTATTTGTTTACATCAATTTTCTTTAATGTAGTAGCATCTCATTTGTCTTATTTGTTGCATAATGACTTATATTTTTTCATTTAATAGTCATGTACATTAATTTATATATATTGCAGTAAAATGGTTATAATAATTATGTAATGTTTATGTTCATTCAACTAGGTAAGTACCAAGTTAAAGATATGAATGTATATATCGAGCCTCTTATCGACGAGTTACTAAAGTTATGGAATGGTGTCACTATGTATGGCGTATCTAGACCAATAGGACAAAGACAATTTCAATTCCATGCAATGCTTGTATGGACAATTCATGATGCCCCAGGGCTAATACATTTTGGTGGTATGTTATAACGTTTGGCTGCATGACTTTAATGATATTTAATTTTATGAAGTAGATATCATGCATGTTTTTTAAATAATCTATTCATTATATATAATTATAAAAATTGACATATTTAATCCAATTATATATGATTTGCAGGTCTTCAAACAAAGGGAAATTTTGCATGTCCAATTTGTGGTCCAAATATGAAATCTCATCGTTCAACAAGTTTAAGAAAGAAGGTGTTTAATGAGTATAGGCACTTCCTCCACAGAAATCATAATTATCGAACTACTGAAAAACATCTTTTCAATGGGAAAGAAGAGACTACATCAAAACCACGAAGAATGACACCTCGCCTGTGGAAGTTGGAATATAATAGAATTAATCATCAAGGTTATACATCGGATCAAATTATTTATCTATCATATATGATATGTTTTGAATTTATATTTTGATATTGTGGTATGTTTACTCATGTTGTAATTGACAATGATTGTTGTTGTTAATTTGTTTAACTTATATGCTTCATGAAGTTCGTCAAGGAATTAATGGTCGGCTTCCACAAGGACTAAAAAGTTATCCTAGATAATTTAGTAGGTTTTTCTACTATGAGAAACTACAAATTGTGCATTTGTTTGATACAATGCATATCGGAAAGAATATGACAGAAATGTTATGGAAAATATTGGATGGAAGGCATGACAAAGAAAAAATTATCAAAATTTGTAGTGACATTCAGGAAGCCAATCATGCAATGAAAAATTTCATTCAATTAAATAGCGATGGAGACCAAATTAATATAAGTGTCCTTCCTTGGTTATTAACAGAGTAGCAAAGCAATGCTATAAAAGAAGTCATACGAAAAATTCGATTTCCCATAGGATTTGTTGCAAACATAAACAATATCATAACAAAGAAAGGTGAATTTGGGTCAGGAATGAAAATGCATGATTGGCATACCTTCATTAAGGTAATTATCCTGGTATATTATATATATTTGTATATTGCATGTACTTTTCAGTGTATTATGTTTACTAGTTTTGGAAAAATAATGAAAATATCATTTTATAATTGTTGCAGTACGTTCTACCTCTATCTCTCCCAAACAACTTCGACAACAATGTCAAGCAATTTATATATGATCTTGGAAAATACTTGAGGTAAGTAGCGATATTTGTTCAATTCATTGTATATTTTTGTTAAATCTCGTTAATATATTTGTGCCTTGAATCACTTGTAAATGGTTGTCATCTAAAGCAATCCATAAAGAAGATATAAATTATTGGAAGAGAAAAATTCCTTGTCTAATGTGTGAAATGCAAAAGTGTCTACCTTCGACATTTTTCAATGCACAAGAACATTACCTTATACACCAAGTTGAGGAGATTGAATTGTGTGGACCTATACACACAAGGTCAATGTGGATGGTTGAGAGGCACTTGAAATTTTTGAAGGCTTTGGTTAGACAAAGAGCACATCCTGAGGGTTCTATGGTGGAGGGATATATGGTATACCAGACCATGGTGTACATTACTGAATATCTTCCTAAGTTTGCAGCAAAGATCCATGTAGATTGCATTTGGGATCCCAACTCCATTAACAAATTTGAAGGGGAGTACCTAATGGGGAAAGGTAGATTGAGGAAAGTGATAGGTAATTATAATATGGTCATGGAGATTAATTAGAATATATTTTACATTTGGTTTTTATGTATATTGTACTTATTTAATTATTAATATTCAATATACATCAATTATAAATTAAGGTTGTATATCGTGGTAATTAACTAATTATACATCGTTTGTGAATTTCAATTTGTTTTCATACACTTGGTCGAGAGTGGGATGCACTACATTTGTACATCGTAAACAATATTTGATTGGATGATGGTATGGATTGAACAATGTCAACAATCTAGTTGCGCATTAACATGGGAAGGTGTGGCTTCATTGGTTAAAGAAGCTCATTGTAATGGAGATTCCAATGGTACGCTAAGGGAGATTGATTTAGCATATGGTTTAAGAGATAAACAAGTACGTATAAATATATTAATCACCCATATTATTTAATTATTTTCAATTATATTGATGTATATATATGTTGAGATTTTTTTCTTTACATACATTCGGCCAAGAATAAATATGTTTATCAACTGACGATATTGCAATAATTTTTACATGTTTGACATATTGTAGGTGAAACACCACAAGGCTAAATGGTGCAATGGTCATAAATTTTGAATCAAAAATCTGGATGACATGAAGAAAACTTGTGATTATGGGATAACTACAGTCTTTCAGGTGACTAATGTTTCATCTAGAAGCGACATACATCCAGAAGTCTCAAAAAATCAATACTATGGGATTTTGGATGATATACTTGAGTGTGACTTTAAGTCCTTCAAATTAGTTTTGTTCATCATCCTATGGTACAAGCTACGATTGAATGAAAATGATCCCGAGAGAACTTTTATTAAACATGATAATGGATTTACCATGGTTAATACAAGGTATTTTGAGCGAGCTGGAAATGAGCCCTATGTTCTTCCAAGCCAATGTGAGCAGGTATTTTACTTAGAGGTTTCAGGTAAACTGGTTTGGTCATATGTTGTTAGACATGATCCAAGAGGTAGGCTAATAAAGTATAATGTGGTGGAAGAAGAAGATACCGAAGAAATAGAAGATGATGTGGATGATGATCAGGATCAATAGTTAGTTGATGATGTGCTTGACGAAGATGTCGAAGAGGAGGAACTAGATCATGATAATGTAGGAGTTAATGTTCATGAAGATGATATCCATGTGGATGATGAAATTATCGAAACTGATATCAATGATGATGATGATGATATGACCAATCCTTACAATGTCGAATCTGGATCGGATGATACAGACAAAGATTTGGATGAAGAAGAAGATCAATGGCATTGAAATGTATGAGTTATGCGATTGTATTATCTATTTGATATTAATTTCTTGATAGAATTATATTTGAATTATGTAGTTACATAATTAATTCATGATGTTTTTAATTTTAATGCCATTACATAATTAATTCATGATGTACTTTTTAATGTTTAATTTTAATTCATGATGTTACAACTATTGTAGCTCTCCTAGAAATTTACATATGATCATAATGAATAGTGTTTTGGGAAATTTCATGAAAGATGACACATTGATCGTAGTAGTGAAATAATTGCAAAGTCATTTATATTTTTTAGACCAATCACCATTCACAATGTCATTTTTAGGATAATCTCCAATTTGATTACTAGGACACATAAGGTAGGATTTGATTGGCTTATCTTGCACGAACATTGTGGCTTTGTATAATGTGACCAAATTTTGGATGGGGTAGTGGTGCAGGAGCACCTATACCTCATAAAGTGATCATTTTAAAGGTTTTTGATGGTTGAGGATTTAAAATACAAGCTCTTGACATTCCAAAATTTGTGTTTTTCTTCAAAATTTCTGTATTTTTCTTGTTTTGCAGCATTGTACGGTCACATACAGCCATATTTTGATGTGAAATGAATTTCATGTCATGAAGATATGTGTTAGCTTTTATTTTAATCTGATTTGAGGGATTAATGCATTGATTTGAGTTAGAAAGCTTCATTTCTTTGCATACAGCCCAGTTACCCTATTTTTGAGGGTTTTGTAGTCCAAACATGATATAAAGGGACTCTTACACTTTTTGTGATTACTGTAGCTTGTGTAATAGGCCCCATGGATACTTTTGTAATTGTAGGATGCATGAATAGGGACTAGGATGAGAAATAAAGAAGGTATAGTTGTTGTCCTCAAGAGTTTTATGAAGAAAAGCATGTGAAATGAGAGGTTCAAGCCTAGGTTTCAACAAAATATGTATGGGTGATCTGATTTTATGAATTTTTACCCATGTACAGAACTAATGGGTTGTGTTTGAGTTGTTTTTGAGGTCTGAGAGGTTGTGGAAGTAGGAGATTCAATAAACCCTCATGATTTTGGTCTAAAACAAGGGTTTTTGGGTTTGGCAAGAATTTGGCCATACAAGTGGAATCTTTTTGTGGATTTGGAGGTTTGGAGGTTGTTAGCTCTCAAAAATGCAGGTAAGAATACCTCAAGAGGTTTCCAATCTCTTGATAGGTTTTAGGGTAACAAACAAGACCAAATGATTTGAACCTTCTTCTCTTCAGGTGTTGTCAAACCTAGGTGGGTCTACCTTTGCGAACTGAGCAGACTTAAGTGATGTGATTTTGTTTACAACAATCTATTCACAATGGAAATATTATAGTGAACAGATATAATCCTAATAAAGTGTATGTGTAATATTAGAATATGTTCAGTTAACAAATGTAAAAAATAAAATGGACAAACAACTTTTCCAATTTAACTATATGTATATATAACTTTAAGTTATTTTTATTTTAACTAAAAGTATTGAAGTTACAACATACAAAGTAAATGATATTTATGATTGTAAAATTTTTGATTAAATATATCTCTCAAAATCCTTTTTGTCCCAATTTGAAAATAATTCTATATTATAGAATACATTTATTTAAATTTTAAGATGGAAATAGCAAGGAAAAATCAAACAAATATCTTTATGAAAGAAGTATATTGGCGTGAAATTGAATATGATCTGTATTCCAATGTAAAAACTACAAAGAATGGAAACAATTCTTTCAACACATAAACTATTATGTAGTAGTCAATTAAAATGATCTAAATAGTCTAATAATTTTACCATTAGCATATAGCAATTTCTATAGAGTTGTAGATCTCTTCCATTTCGAAAACACAAAACAATATTAGGTAGATAATCAAACTTCTTTCATTTCTACAGTGACTTATTTATCCTAGAGGAACTAGTATATAGTATACAAAGAAAACCAACAAACCCACAACTACCCCTATTTTGAAGGAGTTTAGTTTTCTCCCCTTCCTGATCTCCCTAATATTGTCTCCAAGATCTCTTCCTTATGTTGAAGGTATCTCCCAAAAAATCTCCAAGATCCTTCTTAAAAAAGGCCTTCGTTGTGCTTTTAAACCATTGTCTACCTTGAGAAAATGTATTCCTTCCCTAAAAGACTCTAGGGACATCTTTCTTGACTTTGGAGTCTGTAAGATTGTTTGTTCATGTGGCATTCCATATATTGGGGAAATCGATCATTCCTTTACCACCAAAATCAAGGAGCATAGTGCCAACATTAGACACAAACACCTCCAAATCAGCTCTAGCCGACCACTCCTCTTCGACCAAGCACCACATATGTCTAGAAAGTGCCCAAATATTATCCAAAGAATACAATTTCTTCAGGAGAAATCTTAAATAAGCTATTGAAATCAACCATCATCCCCTGAACCTTAATCATGATGAAGGTTGGAGTTTGAGCTTGTCTTGGCACCCGTTGCTTTCCAACTTAAGATCCCAGAATCTTCCTTCTCACCTCTAGTTTTTATCCTCCCCCTTTCTTGTCCCTCTCCCTTGTCTCCCTCTGTTGCTTGGGTTCCAATCCCCCCCCCTTCCTTTCCTTGTCATGTTGGTTCCTTGCTTCCCTTTCGTCCTCTCTACTTCTTCTCCTTCTCCTTTCCCTTCTCCTCTTTCTCTCCTCCTATCCCTTGGTCCTCTCTTTTTCCTGCTCCTGTATGTTCCCTTCTCTCTTTTTTCTCTTGTTAATTTTGATTTTTTCCTACTTCTTGCTTTGGCTTAGTTCGTTTTTGCTTCTAGTTTGTTATTTCATCGTGTTTTGTCAAGTTTTTCTTTCATGTGTCTCTTCTCTTTGGGTCTGTCCTTTTCTATTTATTGTTCCTTCTTTCCTTCTTTATCTAATTCTTGTTTCTCATTATTTTATGACTATTCCTTACATTTTACAAGCGTATCCTATTTGAGATGAACGAGTTAAAATGGACCATCAATGGTTAATATTGACTACGTACAGTGCAATACGATTGAAGTGATTTCATTCATTCATCGCCACATTTTTTCTCCTCCATTTTTTTTGTTTGTTTTACTTCTTAATATTTTACTTGCGAACTCTGTGCTTTTTTCTCATCGGGTGACACCACAATATTTACTGAATGAAGGTTTCAACAAATGAAAACAAATATCTACTTCTATAAATTTAATTTTAAAATTTGTTTGTATTTTTCAAGACTCAGAGTGAATTGGTTAATTTGAATGTATGAAATAATTGATATAGTTTGGTTTAATATATATATTTTAACTTTTTAAAAAATATGTTCATAATTTAAATATCTAATTTTGTTAATTAAATAGGTGTTAAAAGGTGAAAAGTTAAATTATAAAAATGTCTATTTTTTAGTTAATTAGAAAGAGATTAAAAGTGAAAATTTAAATTATTTTTAATATTTATATATTGAATGGTTTTACTTGTTTTATATATATTAGTTATATATTTTTTGATTTTTATAAAAAAAATTATAAAAATTTTTTTCTCTTTTTTTGTTAATTAGAAAGATGTTAAAAGCGGAAATTTAAATTATTTTGAATATTTTCATTTTATAAAGTTCATATATTAAATGGTTTTTACTTATTTTATAATTTGAAAAAATATAAAAAAGTAAATTAGAAAAATAATTAAAATTGTTTTTAAAATTTTTAGATTTTTTTTAAATCCATAAGAGACAAGTGCCACCTAGTTGCTAGTACTTGCCTTCATAGTATTTTAATTATAGTATTTTAGATTTAATAAAAATAAATTTAAGTTTTGTTAATGGAATAAAAGATAGTTACATGCATTTATATTAATATTAATAATTATTAATCTTATTTTAATTATATTATATAAAAATCAAGTATCTTATATAAAAACAATTATATATTAAAATTTTATATATTATAAATATATTATAAAAATCATACAAAATCAAATGATAGTATAATATAATTAGAAGGAAAAATTGATAATTATATAAATATAAAATTTATCTAATAATTATGTTACATAAAAATATGTATAATATGAAATAAATTTATTATATTATATTAAATAATATTTATTGATTAGATAATTTAAATTTAAATAATAATTTTTTAAAATTATTTTATATAAAATAAAATATAATTAAAATGAAATGATTATGTAAAATAATTATAAGAAAGAATTGTGGGAGGTAGGGAGGGCACCCTCCAAGGTGGTGGAGGATGGTGGCATGAACGGCCATGTTGGAGTTGTACGGGGGAGATAGTGACGGGTGGAAAGCCATGGCGGTAGGAGATCAGAGTTGGCTTGTCCTATCAATCAATCGAATGCATAGGGAAGACAACTCATCTATCTTCCCGAGGGCAGGAAATATTAAAATTCATTCATTCATTCACTTGCATTCAGATAGCTCGCACGTAGGAGAAGGAGGTTGGCGAGGCTGGCGGCGGTGGGTAGAAGTACTCATTTAAGGCTTGCATCGTGGGCATTTGTTCTAGTTCAGTGTTGTGGTTGAAGTCTGGATATCATTTTGTCAAGCGCTTACTGTTGGGAGCCAAATGGTTGGGTCCTCAAAATTTTTGATAGAGGTTTCAATTGCGGGTGTAGCTCGTTTGGGGCAGACACCCCCATTTCGCTCAAGTCTAAGGATAGGCTGACCAACTTTCGTTTCATAATGGATCAATGCCTTAAAAGAATTTTTCTCAACTATGAGCCTTTGGTGTTAGTTGCAGTCAAAATGGTCTTGGGTTCAAGTTTTCTGGAGGAAACAGAGTATGGGCACGATAATTTGTAGATATCTTCTCATTTTTTGGCTTCCCTACTGGATAATCTAGTCCCAAAGATTGAAGCAAGGACTTTAATGAGGAAATTATTCATACCCGGACTGTTGGGTGGTATGGATGAGCTCCTTCGGGTGGTGGTGGAAGGGTGAGGATGTCTGCGTGCATTGGAGGTGGCGAAGGTGAAGGATGAAGACACGGTGAAGATTTTTCCGTTTCTCTTGGACCTTCAGGGTACTAGGTTGATGAAGCACTAAGCCATAGTAGCAGTTGTGGTCATCTTCTTGAAGAAATGGTTCAGGCTAATGGTGACTGATAGAGATGAATGGAGGGAGGAGTTTAAAGACTTCGCATTTCTAAATAAGTTTTTGTGAAGGGCAATGTATGGTATTAGTATTTTAGCAGCTAGTTTTTTCTCTGTTAATGCAAGCATGAATTGGTTAGATTGGTTTAAATGTAGACTGTTTAAAGTATTGAATGTCTGAAGCTATGGCCTGTATTTTGGAGGATCCGTACAGACATTTTATGGTTTTTTGGTTCTTGGTGGAATTGGTGAAATTAGCTTATATACATAGCAAACAGTTGTACTTTGGATCTATAAGTATAAATAGAATATAATCCTTATGTATCAAAAAAAAATTATAAGAAAGAATTAAATAATTATTATTTAAACATAAAATTTATATAATACTTAATATGTATATAATTTATGTTAATATATATATTATTAATGCATTACACATATTTTTTTAGAAATTTAATCAAGGCAGAAAATTATATTTAAACAAATGCTTATATTATTATTTTATTTTCAGCTTCTTTCACCCCTGGTTTTACTTGAAAACCTTTCTCTGCTTTGTATAGCATGTCATGTGAAAAGAGAGATGCAATGGATTGCTAACAATAATAGACGGTTAAATGTATCATAATTTTTTTTACGGGGAAGAAAATTGTTTGGATTTCACTATCGGAGGACTGCAAAAAAAATTGTTTGAATTTCACTGCAAGACGATTGCAAAATTTGGAAGGAAGGCGTCCTTTTTGATTTCTTACCTCATGTCCCCATGCGGCTGCTTAGCTTATTTTCATTAGCAGTCACTGCTCATTTTTTTTAGGAGAAATTTGTGGAGCTGGTGTCCCCATGTATATTTTATTTTGCTGCTTATTTTTAAACAATCATTTTAAATTATTTTTTCCTCTATTAAAATAAGAACATAATTCAATTGTCTATTCTTATATTTAATTATCGATCCTTTCTGTTAATTTTTATGAACTGTATATTTTTATATTTAATTATCATTTGTTGCTCTGTTAATTTTGACAAAGAATTATTGCTAGGGAATTCAAATTTGTATTTATTGACTAAGAATTAACAAATGAAGACATTCAGATCTATTATAATTCTCTCAATCTGTATAGACAAGAAAAGATGCTAGCAGAATTGGCATTCAATTTAACAGTAATTATCTATGTTGCACAGTTATAAATAAATATATAAATAAAGATAAAAAACAGTTCAAACAATTATAAATTAAGTTTAAAAACAAATCTATGTTGCAATTAAATTCTTTTAAAATGGGTAGATTCAGGGAAAGATCTATATTTCAAAGAACTGTAATAAAATGTGTACTTTCAATAAGACTAAAAATTTAATTTTCTATATGAAAATATGTATCTTGTTGTTGCACTGTATCACTGTAGGACAAATTTAGAGGGAGGAATTGGAGGTAAATAAAAAGGAGGGAAGGAAATTTGTAAAGCCACATAGCATTTTTCACAATAACCAGTTGCTACTTATTTTCAGCCCCGCTATTTTTTGACAGCTTATTTTTATTTCCTAAATAGTAGTTGCTCCTTTAAAATAGGAAAAGATTCCAAATTATCCTTTCCCAACAATCAAATTTATGCATGGGAACACTCTCGTTGCTTAAATTTAAGCAAAAAATAGAGTTAAACAGCCACATGGGGACATGAGATTAGTAGACAAGTCTGGGATGCACTCAATAATAGGCAAAATAATAGATTTGTTTTCTTAAAAGTAGGCAAAATAATAGTTCTATTTTCTTAATTGTAGGAAAAATAATAGTTCAGATTTATGAAAAGTAGGCAAACTAATAGTTCATTTCACTTTTCCTCAAAATATGTCAATAACACACAAAAAATTTCAACCAATCATATTCACAAAAAATATTTTTCCTAATTTATGAAGTTAAATATTTTACAAGTTAACTTTATAAAATTGAATTTATTTTTTAACAAAAGAAAATAATTATTTTTTATTGGTTGAGAACCAACTTATTAATAACTAATTAACTAAGAAAATCACAACTCATTGTAATAGTATTGCCTAAAGGCAAGTACTAATAAGAGTTTATATTAAAAAGAAAATAACAGATTACACTTCACATTATCATTTAAGCTTAAAATGCCAAAACATCACCGATTATCTAGACCATGTCCTCAAAACTAGACCAAAGTTTAAAGAGTCACAAAACACCATGACTCGAGACCAAACAAAACCTGCAGAAAACCTAACATGCCACTATAATGGCGATCAGAAGCGACTATAATCTAGTTCTACCCAACCAGCACCAAAAAACTATTCAGGGAATTGAAGTCCCAACTCACTTAAATTTGTTCAATACTGCAAAATCCTTGAATTCCTCACGCTAGTCCTTGTGATCCACCTACATTAACCCGAATAATTTCTTCAAGAAGATTATTGCCACTACCGCTATGGCTCTATGTTGCATCAAGCCCGTCCCCTGCATATCCAAAAGGAATGGGTAGATTCTGATGGTGTCTTCCTCACGCACTCGCTCCATGTCGCATGGTCAAGGGCATCCTCTACCCAATATCACCACTCGCAGTACCTCATCAATACCTTTTGTCAACTCCTTAAACAACAGCCACATCAGTTATTTGGCTTCAGCCTTCAGAACCAAATTATCCGGAAGAGAAACAAGGAACCAGGAAGAGATGTGGAGATTATCTCTCCCATACTCCTTGCCTTCCACATGGCCCATACCCAACACGATCTTAATCGCCGCAATCACCGGCAAATCATACGACAAAAAAGTTATCTTCAAGCGTTGGTCTGTGATTGTTCTAAATGAATCCTTCCCTTCCGACTTGCCAAGAGAAATCGGTGTATCTACCCCGAACTGAGCTATTCTTGCAACCGATACTTCCACCACAAATTTAGAACATTTCGCCATTTTTTCCTTAGCTCTTTGTGTTGGAAATAAGTTAGAATTTGCTACCACATATTTGCAACCAGAAGCAATGAATAATCTGTCTTTATCAACTATTGCTTATACTCACATACCGAGAGTTAATGATCCTATCCCAATAACACTGCCACCCTGCAAATGCATTGTTTACGTGATGCGAGATGTCAATCAAAAACAACAACTCGAAATGCAAGAAGGAACATTATTACAGTGGTAGCCACCAGCCTGGGGAATGCCAGGCCCGTACCACCACCTTGTGTCTTGTCTTGCAGATGCCATTTATAATCTATATGTTAACATATAATTTATAATCTATATGTTTATAAATTATTTATCTATTTTTAGATTCTTGGTTATTTATAAATTACATAAATAATCATATAATTTATAGATAATGATATTTATATGTTTTTTATTCCTTGCGTGTGTTCTTTACTTTACTTTATTTATTATTCTTTAGTAATTTTGTTTCTTTTTTTGGCTTGCTTTTCTTTTTTTCTTTTTCCTTGTTTTTTCTATCTTTTGTCTTATTTTTATTTCATTTTGTTATATTTATTTTCATTCTTTTATTTTTATTTATTTGCTTGTTTATTTATAATTTGTTTTCTTTACATTCTTTAGATTTTGTCAATTTTAGCTTTTTCTTGTTTGTCTCTTTATGTTTACTTCATATTTTATTTATTTGCTTGTTATTTTTTCTTATTTATTAAAAATTATAAATTTTCTTGTATTATTTTTGCTTGCTTCTCCTCTGTTTGATTTTGATTTTAATTTTTACTCCTTTATCTTTTTTTGTTTTACATCTTTCTCTCCATCCTTGGTTCTTGTGCCTACCTTTCTTTGCCCCCTCCCTCTTCCTTTTTATTCAATTCTTGGTCTACAACTATTCATTTTACTCTTTATGCTCTCTCATATCCTGAAGATGGATCATGGAGTGTGATATGAAATGTTGATGCAAAAAACAAACACAATCTAATCCAGAAACACTTTCATCAAATCTTCATGGATTGTGGAAATCTATTATCACTAAGTTTTTGTTTTTTTTTCATGAAAAACCCTAGTGTTTTATCTTACGCCTTAGGTGGGATCTATCTAGCTGTTACTTTATAGAGGGGGTTTTAAAACAACTTATGCCCATCACTTCGTCTAAGTCGGGCCCCTTTTGATTTAATGTTTTAATTCTTTTGCCTGACTTTATTTTTCCCTATTCTAAGTTGGTCCCATGCCCCCATGTTTAAAAACAACTTAAGCCATTGTTTTTTGTTGGCCTAGGTGATGTCCCCTTATTCCTTTAATAAATGTTTCATATTGTGCAGGGAATAAATTTTAATGACCCTTGATCAACCATCATTTGATCATAGTCATTCCCTGCCATCCCATGATGACCCCACCAAAGAGTCTCAACCGATTGTGATATCACGGGCGAGTGCCATGTGTCTCATCTAGCAGTGTCAAAGGGATGATGAAAGTGCTTTAATATATCTATCAGGTTTTAATATGTTATATAGTAGGTTACTAAAGTGGTTACAAGATGCATGTGCTTCAAATCAATGATGATGTTATAATCTAGATGGAAAAGGTGCTCAATGGTTAGTGACAAGGCTAGTGACTGTTTTGAGTGAACAGGATTGTCGATGGTTGAAATCTACGGTTGCCTGTCATCGCGTGATCAAAAGTTGCAAGGTCTTTATTGATCACAATATCACAGGCGAGCGCCACATGGATTTCTTTGGTGATGCATAATATGGTGGGCCCTTGATGCTGTGATGGAGATCATGTCAACTTGTTTTGGAAACCGTTCGATGATCTAACAAAAGTGAAAGATCGATGGTTGATATTTTAATTTGCATCTAATGCGATTGGAGCCATTTTTCCAATGCATGAGCAAGCTTTAATGGTGGACAAGACAAGATGCACATGCTTCAAATCAATGATGATGTTATAATCTAGATGGAAAAGGTGCTCGATGGTTAGTGACAAGGTTGGCAACTGTGTTGAGTGAACAGGATTGCCGATGGTTGAAATCTATGGTTTCCCACCATCACGTGATTAGAAGTTGCAAGGTCTTTATTGATCATGATATCACGAGCGAGCATCACATGGATTTCTTTGGTGATGCATAATATGGTGGGCCCTTGCTCTCATGATGGAGATCATGCCAACTTGTTTTGGCAACCGTTCGATGAACTAAACAAAGTGAAAGATCAACGACTGATATTTTAATTTGCATCTAATGTGATTGGAGTCATTTGTCCAATGCACGAGCAAGCTTTAATGGTAGACGAGATGTTTACTGGCTTGATTTGATCAACATAAAGAGACTATTATTCTACCCTATTTTTCTCACAAAGCATTCAAACATCTTTACGAATCAATTTCAGAGCCAAGGACAAAGTTACGAGTTGTCACAACAAAGATTTGGGTTTCTGCAAAGCGTAAAGCCATGAATTATTTTCTATACTTCCTAGCTAATTTGATTGAGAATTTGGGAAACATTGTGGTGTACTTGTCGGAGAGATTATTGATAATTGTTCTAGGGCTATAGGTTAGTTTGAATTGTGAGAGATTGCAAGGTTCTATTCTATAGTCTCATTTTTTTGTTTAGCCCTAGTTTGTTTAAAGGTTTGAAATATCAAGGAAGCCCTAATTTACCCAGGATGGCACCATCCAAGCAGCATTTTGGCCAGGTTGACTATTTACACAGAAATGTATATGATGACTTCTTGGATCAATTCCCATTGTCAACTAATGATAGGAAGAGGGGGTTGGTTTTTATGCGTGGAAGAGCCCTGGGGGAGGGGTTAGTATATAACTTCTCCAACATTGCCGATGCTAGGGTTCCCATGATAGATCTGGAGATGTCTAGGTTGTGGTATGGATAGAGGAATTTTCCCCACCCCTTTTCAAATGGATGGAAGTATGAGATGGGGAAGCTGGTGGTACCTAATGTATTCCCTGATGTGGATTTTCTTAGGGCAGTAGTTGCACGTTATGACCCTATTACACGGGTAATTAGAGATAATGATGGAAGGGTTATGTTGAGCATCAACAAGGAATAATTTCAACAGGTTTTTGACCTGAGTGAGCCTATCCTATTCTTGGTTCATATTGATCTTGAGGAGATAAAACAAGAGTATGCAAGGTCAAAGGCACTTTTCAAGGTTAAACTGCTCCCACCTCATCTGGCAAGAGAAGGCGGTTCAAAGTTCTATATCAGCCCTAGTGACCAAGAGCCTTCCAGGCTAAACTATTTTGCAAATCACTTCTTAGCCACCTTTTACTCATTGTGTCAAATTTTGGGTTTCAACCCTAATACGATGATGCCAATTGCCTACATGTTTATGGGGGTGCAAATACAACAACCAAACTTCTCAGTAATCTATGATTTTGCTTCCTTTTTGGTCGAAAAGATACATGAAGGGCTGTTAAAGTTGCAAAAAAAGGATGCAGGCACTCCATTCTTCTGGTATTCCATGTTGATATACATGTTCTTGTACAAGAATTCTGATTTCTTCTCTGAGAAGATGGAGTTAAGGAAAATAGTTAATGGAGAAAGATTGTCAGTGTAGGCATGGACTACAGACCTATATTATAACAAGGAGAGTGTCGGTTTTGTGTGGTTTGATAACTGTTTTGCCTCTAGATTGAGGGCTAGGTTGATGGTAAATGTACCTAGAATCCCTGAGGAGTTACATGACTTCCTCAGACCAAAGGGAAGGAAACCTGAATTATGAATTTGTCACAACTGGGGTGACATTATCCCATACCCAGTCAGCATTGTCTTGAGAGTGTATGGTTTCCAAGGGACTCCACATATCCTGCCATGCAATGTGCCACCAAGACTAGGATTTGCAAAGGTTATATGGCAGATTGGTTGTATCCATGAGGACAACCTTACAGGGAAAGGTAAAGGAACCTTATTCCCTGATTACACTATGGTGTCAGACTTTGTGTTTTCTAAGGGAGGTTGGGTCCACTTTGGGAATTTTTTTGATGATTACCATCTGAAGTGTGGTCCCAAGCGGTAGCATGATTTTGAGGGCTTCTTTGCCCTTTTCAGACAATGAATAAAAGGTGGCAAGTTTGTGCATGAATTCAACTTTCTTGAGGATCTGATTAGGAATGAGTTTGATCTGAATAAGTAGGAATTAAGCAAGGATAAATGGATAGCTTATGACAAGATATTATCCATTGTGCACAAAATGGATCCCAAATATGATCCATTGATGGATTTTAGCCCGTTTCACAAGAAAATTGACTTTTTGATTGACAACTTCAAGGAAACCATGGGCACCTTAATGACAAAAAAGATAAACTTGGAGTCGGATCAAGGTACACAGGAGCCAGATGCCAGGCCTACTGAAATGAGGCCAACATACCAACCTATAGTGAAGTCGCCTCTCTATAAGAGAAAAAGAAATGACAGTAGTGATGAGGAAGAAGAAGATAAAAAAGGAAAACAAATCATGAAAGCATCAGCACAACCAAGTCCAAAATTCAAAGCACCTAGGGGAATCGAAACCATTGATTTGGACTCATCACTGAAGGATAGTCCTTCACCACCACCATCAAATCCAAGCCCTAAGAGGCAAAGGATTGAGAAAGTATAGGAGGATCTGATGGATGAAATTATGGTCACAGACCAAGATATGCAAGTTGGTATTCCTTCTCCTCCTAGGCCAGCTGAATTGGTCTTGTCTGATTTGGATATGAAAGGGAAGTGTGTGCAAGATGACAGGATGGAGGCATGTAAGGCATTTTTAGATGATGATGCATTTGTCAAGACTCTAGTCTTCTTACAATTGGTATGGAGAATGAGGCTAAAGGAATATAAAGACAAATGCAAGAGGAGAAGAGAGTTAAGACCTGAAAGGTCAGATCAAGAGAATGATGAAGTGAAAGCTGAATTGATGGAAGAGTTTAAGAACATAACTCTTGAGGAGGGGAGAAAACTAGTGACTCAAGCTAGTGTGTTGATTTTTCCTGAATGGGACATAGCAGATGCAACAACATTTAATTTTATTCTAAATTCCAAGCATCGCCTATAGGATTCTAAGGAAGAGGTCAAGGCAGCATTGCAAGATTCTGCCTTCAGTGAAGAATATGAGACTTTAGCAATTTGAGCTTTAGCTCCTCAAGGAAGAAAGCCTGATGTCACTGACATTAACCCAAACCTAATGGGAGGGTTAATAATAAAGAGATCCTCAAAGACCTCAACTATAGAGGCTACTAACTTAACTGTGAATGTGGCCAAATTGTCCTAGAAGATTGCTGAGAGAGGGGAGGCTAAAAAGAAGAGCCTAATGGAGAAGTATAATTTCATAATTGGAGAGTGTAGAAAGGTGCAGCAAAGCAATGTTGAGCTACAACCTGAGGTGGATAGGATGAAATCCAGGTAGGTTGGAGAGACATCAAGTGCTCCAGGTATTATGACATTTCCTTCCACATCAGGATCAAGGCCTCTTGCTTCTCCAATTATTTCTACACCAGGGTCCCCTAGCCAAACTCCTTCCCTCAGTCCTGTATTAGAGCCAATTGGGGAAGAAATTGAATACTCTGTTGATCCCAAAAAGAAGAAATTAATGCATAAGATTGTAGAGTTATGGGCAGCTTTGAAGGCAAGTGAGGAGGGAGCACTTGTAAAATAGGGTGAGATTGTTGACACAGTTTTGAGACATTTGAATGAAAAGGTTGATGGCATATTGCCATCAATGTATTCTTTATACTCTTTGTTATTGGATTCAATAAAGAATATTAACAAGGATCAGGAGGTAGTATTACCCTTAATTGAGAAGTGGATCCCTAGAGCCTATGATTTAGACATAATTTACAAAGCCTCAAGGTTTGATACAAATAATAGGCCCCAATCATTGAGGCCTACTCAAGTGTTAGTTAAGTCACTGCAAGGTTTTCAGGCCTTACCAAATGACTTGAGTAGGAAAATTAGAGAATTGGTAAAGGATTTTGATGATCGGAGTGATGCATCTTTACCTGATATAATTCATGAGCAAGGAAATGTTAAATTACTGCAATAGTGGCAGGATAGAGAAAATGAGGTCATCAATGCACAAATTAAATTAATTTGTGATGATTCAGATTATGACCTATTGGTGAGGTGTATGGTCAAGATCATTAGTACCAGCTCATTTTTGGAATCTTATGAGAGAGAAGCAAATCAGGTGGTAGTTAAGTACACACCTTATAGTGTTAAGGTGAATGAGGTAATTAATTTTGATTGGCCAACTGATGAAGAATACTAGAGATGGGTAAATGTAAACTTAACCAAGGAAGTGTAAACCAGAGTTGGATAGTGGCAGTTAACAACTCGGTCATTGCAATTACAACAGATTCTAATTTGTTTTGATGACAGTCTTGGCATGGGATTCTTGAAGTTTTCATTGTTGTATCAACCATTCTCAACAGGCAGGATAAATAGGAAGATTCTCCAGGGATCAGTTGTTATAACAAGTTTTTGAAATATCACAAGGCAATCCAAGATGTTGGTGACATGTGTATTTCCTACCCAATGCTTGTTTGCTCCTTCATTTTCTATAAGAAGGATTTCAAGGCCAAAAGTATGAGTTAGCAAGTTAGATTTATTTGCTTGAGTCTAGGTGAAGTTGCTGAGAAAATTGTAAAGTCTGATGGTTTTAGAGAAAATGCAGTTTAGGTTTTGAGTCATTCTGTAGTAGGTCTTGAATTCATGGGGATTTTGTGTTTTATGATAGTACTGGCATTTGAATTGAAATGATTTATTTTGAACTCATGTCTCTCCATTGTACAAGCATATCTAAATCTTGAATAAAATTATCAAGGGTTGTTTCGTTTATCTCACTATTGTGGTGTGTATGATTCTCATTTTAGCTTTAATTCAAGGAATTAATTAAAATGCTTGAATAGAATTGTAGGTGGATATGTTTTTCTATAAGGATTTGATAAGTAGTATTGGGTTAGAATGCACGTTGATGAGATTGTAAATCAATGTTGTCAAGGATCTTACATGTTATGCGTTGAATCTATCATGAACCCTTAAATACTCATGAATTTGACTCCTCCAATGGTATATGGCACTAGTCTAAGTTATACTTATTCGTGAGGTTGAGTATTTATTTGTCTTTACTTAGAGCTTGCTACAAATTGCAAATCAATGACTATCTTATACTGTGAAATTTTATTGTAATTATCTCATGCTCCAAATAGTTGATAATATTGATGAACAGCCGATTCTATCCGGTATTATCTTGTTATGTTGAGCTATTAAATGAGATTATCTGTTGTTGCTAATGTTGTTTATAATAATGGTGCAGAGGTTGTAAACACATTAACGGATCACCCTCTCGGGTCTTGATGAGCCCAAAGTGTAGGAGGTTTGTTAAAATCCTCATCAGTTGGTCCAGGTCCTTTGAGCTGCCTTTCATTGGAATTGGCAATTCTATAGGTAGATTAGAAGATCAGCCTGGCTGTAGTAAAAACAACCAACAACTATGATGGATTATACTCAATTCAAGAAATCATTGACACATTTGGTAGTAATACTATCATTAATGTCCTAGCTTTGAACATGAGCGTAGCTAATCTTCGAATTTACCCACTGTCACATCAATTGTTCTATCGGCAAGACAATTGAAACTTTGGGCGATCCTTTTATTCAGGCTTGACTAACGTTCATTAAACATTCTTTTTCTTGGGGAGAAATTATGTCGATATCACATAATCTATCCATCTAATTCATATAAATGTCACCAAGAGTAACCCCAACGACTATCTTGATTTATTTGTCTTCATCGGCAAGACATGGTGTATCACTAAGACATTCAGTAATTTTGTCGATGTTATAAGTCTCCTCGATGATTATTCCTTCGATCTCAAGTATGTCACCAAGACTCTTGCAAATATAATCTTATCGACGTGACAGTGGGTCAAGAGGACATTTTGAACTCATTCTGATAGCATTTGTCTTGGCGATAGTATGTTTCTTTGTTTTGTCAGCAAGACAAGATGAGTGTTTCGGTGATGATATTTCATCGACGAGACAAATGCACTCGGTCTAACTCAAGGATCTTACTCTGATGGTGTTGGTTTGGCTAATACAACTCCTTGTGCTTTGATCGGTGAGACAAGACAAGTTTCTTGCCGATGGAACTTCATCATTGAGACCTATATGCTCGGTATGACCTTTTCATTTCACCCCGATGGAACTTGTCTTGCCGATGATATGGGTTATTTGAATACTATATTTTGGAGGTTTTTCATGATATCAAATGGTCAAGAATGATGTGATCATATGTGACTATGATGGATTATACTCAAGATAAGGTTTCCTTTAGGGAATCAACGAGTGAAAAATCACTATAAAGGCTAGTTGGTTTGTGATGAATGTTCTACTGTAGGCCTCTAGCCTATCCTAGGTCTTTGTAGTAGTTGTTTTTATTCTTTGTTACCAGTTTTTCAATGTTCTATACAATGGACAAGTTTCTATTTGCAATATGCTTTAAGTTGGTCATTAAAAAGAGATATATGGTTTGTTTCCTTATAGAAATAATGCATTTATAACATTCATTTTTTTTTCATTTAAAATAAAGGCATTTGGTAATAATAAGAAGGAAGTGTGAAGTTTGAAAAGTCATATTTTCAAATTTATTTTTTTGTCTTTTTTGAAACAATTAAATAAGTTTGATGCATAAGAGGATTCAATAAGTTGTTTAGAATAGTAAAATGGTGTCAATGTTTGTGATGATGAAAAATGAATTGGAGAGTGGTTCAAAAGTGGTTACAAGGTTTGAAAGGGATGTTTAAGTTGTACTTTTTAGAGTGATAAGGTTGACATTAAAATTTTGAAATATTTTTAGTTCATATTTTTAAGATAAAGATTCTTTTAAACAAAAAAATTGTTTTAAATTTCATACTTGGAAAACAAAAATGTAAATGCAATAAATGAATAATAGAGAATCATGCATGGGAACAAAACACCACCTACAAATGCAAATAAGTTATTGGAATGAAATAAAATAGATGATAAAGTCAAATATATTATTGGTCTTTCCCTTTCTGGCATTAAATTTTATTATATAGATTTAGATAAATCATCATAATAAATTTGAGATAATTTCAATAAAATATTTGGAGCAAAAATAGTTAATGTGAAGTTTTTCCTAAAACTTCAACTATTTAGATTCAAAATGAGAGATATAATCACTATGTCTAATCACATAAGAAATTTGAGATCTCTCATTAGACAACTAGTAGAAGTCAAGGCTCTATTAGATGATGAAGATGCTAAGGATATTTTGTCAAATAGTTTGAAAATACAACAATTTTATTTCTATGCTTAGTCCAATAATGTCTCAAACACAAGAAGATGTGATTTTGGCCCTATTAGGAGAAGAAAAAAGAACAATGGAAAATATTTAAAAGTTGATTCTCAACATGAGAATGTATTATACTCATGAGGTAATAATAATTAAAAAATAAAAATGAATGTTATTATTGTAAGAAAAAGGATCACATAGTGTGGACTTGTATAACTCGAGCCAATGATGTTCTTGAGAGAGAACTTAAAGAAAAATCAAATGGTGTTAGCTTAGCCTATATATATTTGTTTGTTTCAATCGGCATGTTTTGTTGTGTGGAATGTAAAACTTAAGGTAGGGTGTTGGAATATTAAGATTAACATTAATAAATTCACCTTACTAACTTGTTTATTTTGGTTATTAAATAATTAGTTATATTCTTATAATATAGTAGTTCAAATGGGAAGGTATATTTGAAAGGCTTTGTAAAAGCCATATTGTAATATATTCCCAAATGAACTGTATGATATAATTATTATTTTGAATGTTTTTATGTGAAGATATAAGTTCTCTTGACTTTTCCAATATATTTTATATGCTTTATTAGCCATGATTTCATGATTAATTTTCCACTTTCGACACTACTTCTTACTAACTTTGCCATCCAAATTTGGCTCTTAGACTAAATATTTCATAAAGGTGCATTTTAATTTTCTTACTATCACCTTTGGCTGAATTTTTAAATTGGTTCAACCATGCAAAAAGTGTGGTTACTTTTAATTATTTCCACTTAAATGTTGGTTACAATTTTCTAATTTTCTTTCCATTTAGCTAGTCACAATTTCATACTAGCATTAGTACTTGAAAATGGCAGTTTACTTCTACTTAAAACTTGTGGTAATTTCATTAATTTCTTGCTACCTCTGGTGTTGAATTGGACTAGTTATGTCATCAAGGATTTTTTCCTGAATTTTTTTTAATTTTTTCAAAAAGAAGATATGATGGTTATACTTGTAATACCATGAATGGACATAAATTTGAAGATTTTGGGTGTTTTCATTCAATTTTTCATGTTTTGCCCTTAGCTCCTACTTTATATGTATTTTTTATGGAAGCCTTTGGATATATTTTGGCTAATAGTATTTCATGGAACCTTATTAAAGGTGCTACTTTTCCTAACTCTATAGCCCAACTATTCAATGGTCATTTTTCTAATGACTCCCTTCCCACTCTCTTGGAGGAAAAACGTGACATTATTTAGGATATTCAATGCCTAGATATTTTTGGAAAGCTTTAAGGTAAAATATATAGTGGCATAAAACTCAATGTTATAGGAAATCCTTCTTAGCCAAGCCCAATTGGTTCAATTCCTATGGATAGAAGGGGGTTGATTATAAGGAAGTGTTGAGATTCCTAAGCATCTCTTTTACCTTTTAGGTTTCTCCTTCCTCTTTAAGGAAACATATCATTTCTAGAGCTAAGAAAAATTATCATATTAAATTATGAAGCCCATTTCTTTGGCAAGGATATTCCATGTGTGTTCAAAAATTCTTGTTACACACATTTCCATTACTCATCTTGCTAAGAACCTTGCAAATCCTCATATTTGAAGATTGAAAAAATACAAAGGTATATTTTATGGCCTCCCTTTAACCAAGGAAAATGGTTTCAAAAAGTATCCTAAGAGTTCTATTATTTCCCTCATGACTATAACAGGCTTGGCTTGCTTTATATTCACTACTCTAAATGGCACCACAATTTTATATTAAATTAACATACTCTAAAACCTAACGAAACTAGGTTGTAGCTCGTTAAATTGGAGAAGTGAAAGGTCAATACCAGTGCTGAGGAAGAGTTTGGAGGAGTGAAAACAAGGTCAGTACCAGTGTCGAGGAAGAGTTTGGAGTTAAAACAAGGTCAATACCAACACCAATGAAGAGTTTAGAGGAGTGAAAACAAGGTCAATACTAGCGCCAAGGAAGAGTATGGAGGAGTGAAAACAAGGTCAATACCAGCACCGAGGAAGAGTATGGAGGAGTGAATAAAAGGTCAATACTAGCGCTGAGGAAGAGTTTGGAGTTAAAAAGAGGTCAATACCAGCACCGACGAAGATTTCAGAGGAGTGAAAACAAGGTCAATACCAACACTAAGGAAGAGTATGGAGGAGTGAAAACAAGGTTAATACCAGCGTCGAGGAAGAGTATGGAGGAGAGAAAACAAGGTCAATACTAGTGTCGAGGACGAGGTTGAGGGCACTCAGGGAAAATCGATGACCAAGGGACAATGAGTACTGTAATTTTGGCACCCCCATTCTCTTTAACATGCAATTTTCATGCCTAGTTTCCAAAGATATTCTCATACATTGGCACCACCATTCTCATAAAATGGTATAAGATAAGACAGAAAAAATAAAATAGCTTAATCTTTCACATTTTTATCGACTAGCCTTAGGTCTTGGAAAAACTCCCATAATCTACCCACATCTTGGTTGTTGGTGGGAACATGTTAGTCTTTGTTGTACAACCTACCTCAAATCTTATGTCCACAAAGTTGCTAAAAACATAAAACAATAAGAAAAAATTTGAAGGTACAACTAAAAAAGGGTTATTTCCTTTTGGCCTCATCCACCTTTTTCAACATAGCATGCAATTACGCTTACATAACATAAACTTAAACAAATGGAAGTTTATAGGGGAAAAGGAGCCCAAGTATATGCTAGGATAAGCTAGATCTAATGAATGGAAATAGAGGCATATAGTTCTTCTTTAATACCTCCACCACAAACATATGCAAGGAAAGGTCTCCTCCCTTCTTGGTAGTGATAACCTCCTCCACACACAACCCTTAAAAATTATGAATAGAGGAATATAATATTTGAAGAACTCAAAGCTGATTCTCTCCTACCTGATGCAATTAGTCATTTTATCCTTACAAAAATTTATAGTGATTACTAGAGGCACATAGACTAATTCTTCATAATAGAAGAATTTGATCATACTTTTCCAATGATGGCATTATGAGAAAACCTTAGGTTAAATGAATAATTCCTAGCTAAGTTCTTTAAATCATGTCCAACTGTATAAGAGAAGACCATTGCTATGTGTACTTGGATACCATGGAGAAAGGCTCTTTGGGCTCTTTCATCAATCAAGGTATTGTTAAATTTTAACACCTAAAAGTGAGAATGAAGAATCTTTCCTAGGATGGCGGCCAATTATTCTTCTCAACACCTAGATTACAAAATCCTTGTCAATATCATTGCCATCACAATTAAACCTATTGTTTGAGATACAGTCATACAGGTAAACAAATTGGCTTTCTTGATAGTAGATACACTCTAGACAATTCAATCCTTGCATCGGAGATTGTTGAATGGGCCCAACAAACTACTCATGATGCCCTTACTATTAAGTTAAAAGTTTAACAAGGCATATGATTGCATCAAATTTCCTTTCATTTATAAAAGGCTCAAATGGATTTATTTTTAACCCTAAATTACTATCACACATTCAAAATTACAAAATACTAGTTGAATGAAGAACCTTCATTTGAAGGTGATGTCGTCATGACCTTTGAATGAAGAACCTTCATTCAAAAATGATGCCATGTCAAGACTTTCAAATGAAGGTATTTTTTATTTTAAATATTTCATGTCCAAAATGCTTTATAAAAGGAACCTTTGCATGAAGGACCTTCAAATGAAGACCTTAATTCAAAGGTCCTTCATTAGAAGATCCTTCATATGAAGGTTCCTTTAATGCCATCCCATTACAGCTCTTAAAGTTGTTAGAGATATTTTTGTTCTGAAGTATATATTGGACCATCAAATAGTGTCACCATGACTCTACCAAGATATCCATCAAATTGATAAACCCTTACTTAACAACCACAAATTCACAAGAAAATTGCCCCTGTTAGCCCTAGGGCATCAATTCAATGCCAAGTTTCTTGCTTTAACAGACCCCTAAATGAAATGAACCTCTATCATACCATGATGCACACTAATCCACTGAGTTATAGTTCCAATACAGTGGGTGGATTGGTGGATGTCATTTCTATTTAGCCCTCAAACCCTTACATAGGCAAAACAGGGCAATCCTTGTATTTGATTGTTTTCTCCCACAAAATAGTGATTGAGCACTTCAAAACAAATGAAAATTAAATGGAACACATATATTTATCTACACCAATGATCTTAGAGCATTTCAAGCTTGTACGGATCCATACAACACAAAAGAACTACAGAAAAATAATAAAAACATAAAAAATTTCTTCAAGAACGTGGTATTTGATATGAAATTTTGGTATCAACTCCTCCAACAATTGCAATGGGATGGGAATAAAATATGATAGAAGTGGGATAATAAATGCATCTTTTGAAGCATCAAACCAATATGCAAATATGAAATAAAGTGCTAACCCCTTAAACTGAAAAAGTTTCTTTTAACTTTAAGTTTGTTGGGTAGCCAATTCTTTTAAGTTATCAAATCCTACCATCATACATAATCAAAATGTTGTTGTTTCAAATGACTATGAGCACTAAATTTCACTATTTGAAGATGTTGAAACCTTTTCATAGAGAATTAAAACATTGATGCAACCACTCATCCTACCTTAAAACATACCAAAAGTCTCCTAGCAATTAGACATAGGAAGATTTAAGATGACTTAAACAATTTTTATTGCCAAAGCATAAACTTATGATGACTTTACCAGGCCTAGTACACACTCCCTCCCTATTAACCACTTAGACATATGGAAATTAAATGTAAATTTGCTGCTATTTTTAATCATGTAGGTGTCCAATAAACCACTTGGTGGTTTTTCCCTTCAAGTTTATTTACTTGAATGAAGATAAAAAGTCCTTTGATTACAATTAGAGAATACATTTGAGGCCTTGGTTGTGTAACTGGTGGACCATAGTCACATTTAACACTTGTTACAAAGTTTGGGAGTTAAAATGTTAAGTAGATTTGATTTGTTATTGACACATTTGGATGGTAGTAACAATAACTTGCAATCTATCAAGACTTGATTACCTTATAACCTATCAAATTCTAGCGATGAAATGATAGATTAATAATAATGTCACCTTGGGATCACATCACCATGAAAGAACTTCATCCAACATCCTTATGAGTGTAGGTATCACCAAATAGGTATTTTTCAAATCTGTCTTCCTCGAGCGAGGGACATTCAGGAAGAGAAGAGGAAAGCGAGACATGTAGTAGGTCTAAAAGAGGGAGATCAACTAGAGGTCAAAAGATTAGAAGAAAATTTTGTAAACGCATGGAATTTGTTCTTTTTGAAGGGGGGTCATGGCATAAAGGTCTGTTACAAAAAAGTTACTGAATTGATGGAGTATTTTGGACCCTATTATAGTTACAAAGATCGGATTCAACTGGTTCGATATACACGAAGTATGTGTAGGTATGGACTATCAACAAATTATATACAGCTACAAGATAAGGATCAAAATAAAGGAGTGGCTAGGTACATTGACAGAAGGCCAAAAGAATTAGGGAATATTGAAGGGTTTATAAATAGTACATGACCTAGGTCAACAAATAAGCAACCAATTGCATATTCGAGGTGCGAGATGGAAACTGTGTATTCGTATGTGCGATAAAATCAATAACTGCAGGGGAAGAGTTGCTAATCGATTACAATTTGAATCACTTAGATACAAACACAATTACTATGGGGGTGGTATGTACTATATACCATTTTATCCAACCTCCAATTAATAACTCCAATATACCATTTTATTATTATGTTTTTTTTGTAAGTCTATTGGTTTCATTTCGGTAATATTTTTTATATTTAATTTTTGTCACAGCAGGACATTGATCATACGAGGAAGGCTCTGGCCTAGAGCACAGATAGTGATCCATCTTTAGGAACTTCTACCTAAAAATTTTACCTCATTGTAATTGTACAAATTAGATATGAGCAAAATTTTTTATTATTATGTTTTTTTCATGAGTTTATTGGGTTACTTTCGATAATTTTTTTAATATTTTTGTTGTAGTTGGTTGATCGAGGAAAGGAACCAGCAGTACAGGAGAGCATCCATATGGAGGTGCAGTCACTATTATGCGATGATGACATCAAATTTTCCACAAACCTTGTGGATATGATGAGGAAGGCCCAAAAAAATGCAATAAAGAAATCCTTAAGTTGGTATTCATAGTGCCTTAAACAGATCAGATACAAGAAAGGGTTAAAATATTGTCTCAGAGAGCACAGAACTTGCAAGTAAGTTGTCATTAGATCTTTAATTATAACATAAGTTCATTCATGGTTTTATATTTTGTACTCTTTTATGTCATTAACTAAAATATGTGTTGTTTTTACAGGATTATTTGTGTCCTCATCATGCTACTAGTCATGATCAGGGAACTACAAATGTTGCCCGGGAAGTAGGGGTTAGTACAAGTGTCAATCATGATCTTCCTGCGCATACATCACATCATCCAACCCCATCATTTGTGCCTATATTGTCGACTGAAATGTCGACAACACATACCATGCAAGCATTCGATAGTGCACCCTCTGGCAGTGAACACATTCCACTACATGTGTCAGTACTTGTACCTGGGGATGCAAAGGCCACTAGTACTGGTGATGTTTTAGCAGCATTTCCTGGATCTTCTCGTATTACTAGTATGGGAACATTTCCGGCCACATTTGTGGTGACTGATGATTTCATTCCCATAAAGAGAGAGAAGGTCCTAGGTACTTTAAAATGTTTTAATTATTATTATATATAATCCAATTGAAATTTACTTATTGATCACTCTTTATAGACTAGTGATCCCATGATCATTTTGTAGGAAATGATTTTTTTTATAAACATCTAAGTGATATTACATTGGATCTCTTCGGGCCCACCATACGTACATGGTGGAATGCCCAAAATCAAGATTTAAAAGATGAGTTCATTAACCGTTTAGTTGTGTTGTTCGGTGATAAAACATTCAACCAAACCAAGGTCCTTAAAAAAATTGGTACCTATCTAAAGTATGTGAGGGACCAATTTAGGTCACATTTAGAGAAGAAAAGAAAGTATGAGCATCCCTTCCATGATTCTGGAGAGGGAGTTGAAGGACTTGGTGTCGGATGGAAAGGAGAAGGCTGAAAATAAAAAAGGAAAGACACCACCAGGCCAAGGAAGGTATGTGATACTATCAACAATGTAATTATATATTGATTACTCTTTATTTTTACATAATCTAATGTATTTCAATTTTTTCATAGGTTTCCGGACACATCGAAGGCAACAAAGGAAATACTAGCAAAACACGGGCAGCACAAACTTGGCTCTGGTGGTTAGATGAAATTAGCCACATGAATTGTAAGTATCAATAAATGAAATATTGCATCCAAATAATAAATTGCAAACAATTTTGGTTTTATCACACCATAGAAGAAAAATTCATGATCTTATGCAAAAATACAGGGCTCTAATTTCAATAGAGTGCCCACAAAAGAGGATCTGAAGATTGCCTTTCAGTAAGGCTATGGAGCCCTGGTTGAACACCTAAGAGTCTCGACTGGGAAAACACAATCTTCCACTACATCCAAAACATAGGAAAATAAACTCAATAAAGTTTATTTAAAATTGAATACTTGTGCCTATTTGTTATAAAAAAATAAGCAATGATAATACTACACATGACATTGGAATGCAGCCTGGTGAGGGTGGAGCACAACCTGCAGATGAAGGCCATGGTGTGCATCTCAGTACTGGATGTATTCATGTGCTATACAAAATTCAGTATGGATTAATACAATTAAACATATTTAATTGCATTTGGTGTATTAATTAATGTAACCTTTCATGTTTCAACTTTAGAGCATGTTGAACATGATCAACATGTTGAGCTAGACAAGATCAGGAACATGATGTGGCCCCATCAGGTAAAGAGGACCACTCTAATGTTC